>BJBW01008467.1:67890-164350 GCA_004320125.1 Scolopax mira | reverse complement strand
TGAAACATGCTAACGGGAGCATTCTGGCTACACAAGCACATTAAGATACTGAATAGTTATTATAAAAAGGGAGAAAATGTCTACCCTGCAGGAAAAGAACGGGGAGGTGCCATTCTTCGTTTCATCCACTGATTGGTTCTTGGAGAAGAAAAGGGAAAAAGTGTAATTGTTAGTTGTCTTAATGAGATGGTTCCTGAAGTGAAGAGAAGGCAACAATGCAGGGCCCAAATATCAGATGAGGCTCAAGGTCAATGCTTTCATCCTAGTTATTCCAGGGAAAACACAACCAAGTGCTGTCACACTGCACAGCAAATGACTCTCAAATTCGATGTACAGCAAAATAAAAAAGGGAGCATTGATATGATCAGATAAACCAGTGCCAAGGACAAGGAAAAATCAACACTGCAGCCAGCAACTGTTAAACAGGTATAATAAGTTCCCTCTAATGTGGTCAAATTGGTTATCTCAAACCCTTTAAGCCCCACAGAGGGTGCCAAAAAGGCCTGTTGGGGTTTAATTTCACACAGCTGCTCGCTCACTCCCCCACAGTGGGCGAGGGGAGAGAATCAGAAGAGTAAAAGGGAGGAAACTCGTGGGTTGAAATACAGTTAGTTTAATATATACAGAAAACGAACAAAAACAAACCCAAGAAAAAATGATACAAAACCCTCCAATTGCTCACCACCACTGTCCTCAGGAATAAATACTGTGGAGGAAATGTCATACAGTCTGGGATGTCCTTCTGGTCAGTTGGGGTCCTGGCTATGCCCCCTCTGAACTCCTGCTTGCTGGCGGGGTGGTGTGAGAAGCAGAAAAGGCCTTGACGCTGCACAAGCACCGCTCTGCAATAACTAAAACATCCCCGTGTTATCAACACTGTTTTCATCACAAACCCAAAACATGGCCGATAGGAGCTACTGTGAAGAAAAGTAACTCTATCCCAGCCAAAACCAATACAGAGCTTAACTCTTCATAAATAACTCTTCACACCCACTCCCCCCAGTATCAGATACTTCATTTGCATGTTGTGGAAGTACCAGCAGAAAAGGCAGGCTGGTACAGAATGAATTATTCAAGAGGTAAAACCCAACAATTATAATCTTAGCATATCTAAAACCAAAACAATACATGAGGGTGTGTGTTTTCTCATATAAATGCATCATGGGAGATTATAAACAAAGTGTCTGTAGACTCAGAGCTGAACACATACTAATTATTAATACTACCCTATGTAAACATGCATCGACCTTTTGTCAACTACACTATTTTTCACTGGCCAGAGTTCAGCAAGTAAACAAAAAGTTACACGTACATTTATAGACATATCTATAAATATACATATTTACAGTTATGAATACATACTATAGTTATAGGTTGGTTAGACGCTACAGATCTGTCCAATTGAGGTCTCAGTGCAAAAGGCATTATACAACTGTAGAAAACTGTCAGTTCTGCTCCCAGGGCAAAGGGGAAATTAGAACAAGTGGGATAATTACAGGAAGATATCATGATGTCCACAATTTCTAGTCATATATTGATATAGCTATCTTCCTGAATGGCAAAACAACTTTACAGGATATTTTCTCCTGGTCTTTTCAGAGTAACTACAGCGATACGTAACCAAATACTCCGATACCCATTTTCACAAATGAACGAAAAAGTGAAAGCATATTGGGTGGAAGGGGAGAAGGGGGACTGATTCTTACCACAGCATTGTGGGTTGACTGTCTAGGAGCACTTATCTGGGTGCTGCCATGTGATGAAAAGTTTTGAAGACTCCCTAATATTAACTGTATTGGCGAGTAACAACCTTTGGTTACTGTAGCATGCTACTTGAGTCAAACATGGTGGATCCAAAATTCATGTCAAAACTAATAACCTAAATTCCCTTTATTGACAAGGAACAGGAAATATACACTAGAAGTGTCTGCATCTCAGCTCATACTTAAGCTGCAAATAGCTTCCTCCTCCTTCCCCCCCCCCCCCCCCCCCCCCCCCCCCCCAAGCTTTCATCTTTACCCAGTCTCAGGGACAAAACTAAAATACTAAAATAAAAACTAGAGCACACAGTGAGAAAAGTAACTACTTTTTTCCTTTTAATATAGATGTAGTACAGAATGTTTAATTACAGCAGGACAGTGGTTCCAGTTAAATAAAATTAAAAACCTTTATTTTCCCCAAATATAAAATTACTAAATTAATGTCTTAAAAGAATAAGAATATGGAAAAAGCTTTAAATTATACCACCATTAACCACAGTAACCATGATCACCAATTACATACTCCATTGCTTTGGCAAAAAAGTTTTTTTCTTTTAATAACTGCATATAAACCTAACATAGCAAAGACTGTATACATCTTTATATTGCATTTATTTATATACAGGAATAAATGAACTGTAAAGTCTGCATATACATGGAATGAGCAAATTTTCACAATAAACTGAAAGAAGAAGGATAAGAGCTGGCATGAATATTAAAAAATGCTTAGAAATGTAATACATTTATGTACAGACTGTATGGACTGTATTAACAAACAATATGTACATAACAACTTACTACTATTGATATTTTAGTATAACTCAGTGTTCATTAATACAGACCTTTGGTTGTATTTAGTTGTTTAATAAGACCTAAGCTCACATACCTCCAAAATGCAACAAGGTATAAAATAAAGCACAATTTGCCAAATGGTACAAAAACTACTATTGTCAGTTCCATCAAGCCCAAAAAACTAGTGTCTCTGTCTAGCCTCAAAATAGTTCTTGTACTTGGAATTGATCTCTATGTGCCATACACAAAAAGAACACCTGAATGTTACATATCTGCAAAATTACATCCCACAACACTTTGTTTTTTTTTGTAATGTGCAATTCATTTTAGTAATACTTTCTAATGAACGAGAGAAATTATCTTCAACTTTATAATTTTCCAACACGCACCTTTGCAATGACATTGTAAATACTTTTAAATGTTACCAGCAAGATTAAAAAATATATATGTGCGCTCCCTTACTCTAAAAGACTATCACCAGTAACTGCTATTTGCTAAGTGTGCTGAAACATTCGTATGAATTATGCAGCTTGCACGTGCCCAACATTTAGCTTCAAAATCATCCTGAGTTTGCACACAATGAAGCAAATCCACATACTTTTGAATGAAAAACGAACATACTCTCCTTTACAAAACGATCATGCAACTGAAGAGGAACTGGGCATCCCATGAACCGTTGTGCTTGTCGGAGTTCCACTTATGGCATTGAAAATGTGTAGTGAATTAGGCATCACGCTGGCCTTCTCTTCAACAGGAGTGATCTTAAAATGGAAAACATGTGTTTACCAAAATGGTACAAAACGGCACAAGCATTTAGAAAACAACTAAGCAATTTCATAACCTGCTGCTGTACGTTTTAGTACTTTCTGAATTGCACAGAACTTCTTTTGGGGGACTGTTACTCTTTTCAGCCATCCTCTATTAGATTTAGGAGGGCAGTAGTTATTTCTCCAACATCAGTTCTCCTACCTTAAGTATTACTCTGTTCTCTCTAGGGGAAGCTTGAATGGCTTCTCTCATTTCTCTTGTTAACTTTCAAAAGGAGTTTCACATGGCCAACACTCTTGGTTTTTGCCCTTTTTTTCCCCTCTTGTTTTGTGACTTAAAGGTATTATTTGAGCATTTCTTACCATAAGCTATCGAAGCACCAAAAATACTTCATTCTTAACAGCTATAAATTTACTGATGCTAAGATTAGCAATACTGGAAAAAAAAGAATTATATAAAGATTAGACAAACTAAGAACAGAAGTAAAGAAAACTAATTACCATCCCATCTGATCATAATGGCAAGCAGCAGAGGAGAAAAAAAGAAAAATCTGTTATAATTCCATTTTATATTTTTCATAACAAAATTTCTGCAATTGTTTAAAATCAATACGAGCAGATAGCTGCTACACAGCTAGCAGTTGGTTGGGGTTTTTTTGTGTGACATTACAACAAACACTGTTTGTGTGAGAAGCTCTTTTTCCAAATACAGCAATAGGCAAGCAAGCAAAGGTGATATTTCTAAAGATTTCAGTGAAGAGCATCATGATTGTAAGCCTTCAGGGGAGTGACCAATCTAATCTAAAAAACCCCAAAAACCAAACCCAATCCAACAACATAGTACATTTTACTTATCTACAGTTAATTACATTTATATAAAAAGAAGGCGGTGGTAAGCTAACAGCACACATTACTGCCTCAGTGTTGTACTTTCATATTCTGATAACATTATAGGTATCAGTTGTTTGCCCCTTCTCTTTGTTTACTTTCAGACTCCTGCAATTTCAGGCATTACACGCTTTTTTTATTGTCAGTTTTTGGAAACTCACACACCTGAGTATTTTTTGAGCATACATATCTTCCATTGAGTTAAAAGTATATATATATTTTTTTGTGTGTAGAAACTGTCATTATATCCTTTTACTTTTTCCTATGTCAGGGGAATATTAATCTTTCACTTATTATCCTTATAACTAAATTATTTGACCAGAACATTTTCTTTCTTTTCTGAAGGAGTCTTCTGTACAGCTGTCTAATTCTCCCATATACCTTGTTCATCTTAATTAGCTGTCAAATCAGTTATTCTCCTTTCTAAAACCCTCCACTGCTTTCTGCTTTACAATACATCACATTGAAATACAGTTAAACTATCCCATTTCTGTCAGCTAAGTAATCTCTTTTCCTGTTCCAGGGATCTTTCAAAACTGTTTTCCTCTACATGCATGTCTGAAAGGTACCATTTTTTATTAAAAAAAAGGACAATATATGAGTTCTGACAAAATTGTGTCACTCCCTGCAAACCTTGTTTCACAATATTTTCTGTCTTCAGTGGTTAAAAAAGTTAATTTTATGGAAATCTTTTCCCTGTGATAGTATAACAAAAGAGTTAGATAATGAAGATATAGCCTATGCACTTGCTGTATTCTTGTACTTGACCATAATTATATCATAGCACAGAGCTACTCGTAGCAGAGTACCTGAGAAAAACACATCCGGAAATATTAGAGAGCAAGAAAGTGTGCAAAGTGAACTTTAGACACTTGACATGTTTTGGAACAGAAAAAAAAAATTGGCCAAAAAGTTTTGGATACCATTTAAGCAAAGGCAGAATAAAGGCAAATCTTTTTTAGATAAGCCTATGATTAACTTTTTGAGCAAGTATTTCTTGGATAAAGATAGAGTAATTTAGAGATGTCAAAAAATAGTAAATGGGTAAAGTCATTGTACGTCTAAAGGATGCAATCCTGAAAAAGAGCTGAAAAATAACAGAGAGTTGAGTGTCAGCTAGACTGAATGTGTCAAGTAGGTCTCAAATTTGATTTTTCCTGTACAATTTAATTTCTGAGTAAAGCCTGTAGTATGGACAAGAGAAATTCAGAGCTCCTCTTGTATCAACTGGTTATCCAGACTAGGATGCACCGATTCTTAAAAAAAGTTGTTATTACGGTCATGCATCTAAGGAAGTCTCCTAGACATGTATTTGTACGGTAAAATATTATCAGAAAACACAGGGATTTCTTGTGAGCCAGAAATATACATCTTGAGGGTTAAGAACTATGAACCATTCTGGCTCTGGGAAAAGATTATACAGAAATAACAACAGATGAAAGAAAAGGAACCCAAAGTGATGAATAAAAATATCAAGAAGGCAGGGATCAAGCATGAACCTTCATCCCTTCCTATCCTCCTGAAAATAACATCCTTGCCTCTGAAGTCAGGAGACATTTCTATCATAAATCCCAGGCGCAATGTCCTACATCTCACTTCATATGTGTTCTGTTTTTCCTTTTCCCATATCTCCAGTGTGTCTGTAGTGGATTCCCCCCAAGAAAATGTGTTGGAATACCTCTTGAAAGATGTTTACCTTTTTGTGGCAGAAGTAAATGCTTGTATCTCTAAAATGTAAAGAAAAAGGGCAAGCTTGCAGATCATATCCCCCCAGTTACCAGGAAGTATAGACTAAAATGAGCTTTTTGTGTCACCGAACAGAGATCCCTGTAACTACAGATATGAATGTAAATCACATATATTCATGTCACTTAATTTGTTTTGTCTTTATGTAGTCTTTCTCTCCTACAAAAGACCAGGCTGGTGCCAACCAGATTTACTTTCTTAATGAGGAACACTAAATTCTGAAGGTCAAGAAAGCATCTGCAGAAAATTCACAAACAGAAAAAAAATTATGAAGTTCCACAATTCCTTGACATATAATCCAATAGAAAAAAAAAAGGAATAAACAATCCATTTGTTTAAAGCATTACATACAGTTTCCTAGTGGGTTCTCATTACAGCTACATTTTGGATACTACGATGTATAATTTAATTTCAGCACATACTTGTTCGTGCATTATTTCAGAAAGCTCTTTTGCCATTTCTCTGTAGTTGGCCTTCATTTCTTCTTGATATTCCAACTGATCTTCCTTTATGAGTCGTTCGTTTACACCCAGAGCATGACCACATGCTTCAACAAATTGCCTGTTTTAGATAAAACAATTTAAAGAAATAATCTCAATCAGAAACACAAAATCCAAAAGATTAATTAAAAATGCCAGCTTAAAGAATATTTTTAATGCAGTCAGGACACTACAAAAGTTAAAAGGTTTTAAAAAATTCTCATTATATCAAATCTTGGAAAAAAAAAAGTCATTTTTCTTTTCCCCCAAGAAACGTACCTAAAAACTTCTTTTAGTAGCTTTACTTTATTGTCTGGATATCTTTTGGTATTTGTGTCATCTAAGAAAGCTCTGGCATATGCTAATGGACCAGCATTAACCTAAAAAGAACAAGAATCATGAAAGAGTCAATTCTCTGTCATATTGTCTTAGCAGTAAGAGGTATTACAGGAGTCTGTCTGATTTGATTTTCTTAGGAGAACTCACTTATTTCAAAAAGTTGTATTTCTGAAACAAGAAAACTTCTGGAGTTGGAACATAAGAGCAGGAGCACTCTGTATGAATCTGTCCTGACACAAAGAAACCACTTCAATGATGTGGCAAAGTAACTGTTGACATAGCTAGTTTGTCATCTCTGTTTATGAAATTAGGGTGGGAAAATGAGCTAAATCTACTACTGTTTGGTCTGCCCATCTATTGAAAACACTCTTCCAAGCTGAAAATTCCGCAATAATTAGCAGAAATTTAATTGCACTATTATGAAAAGTAAATCTAACGATTGCTGATTCATCCTTATTGTTCTTTTGTATTAACAGTAAGAGCCCCTCCTTTCTCATCCCAAATGCTAGTTTGACAACTTCTTGATTCTGGAATCTTAACCTTTTTTTTTATCCCCCCTCCCCCCCCTTCTTTTCTCTTTAACATGACAACAGTTCATTTCAGGGGACTACATCTGTTCCTTTGATTTGAATCAGTTAAAAAGAACAGCACTTCTGTCATTGCATTCTTAAGGCCCTTACCATATTGATTTGTATATGCTACAGCTGTTTTATTTACCCTGTTTTGGTAAATCTGATGGTTTCTTTATACATTCAGTTCTTGCTTCCCTTAAGTAAAATGGAACATTGCACAGTGCAAGTAATTCTCTGCTAATATCCTCTTCCTGTATTTTGGCACTCCCTCTTTGTCTCCATAGGGATCTTATCAAAATATGAAAGCAATGATGACCATGGTGAACCTAATGTAAGCAGACCTACAACTAGGCAAAATACGTTCATTCCTCCTCTTATGGGAAGACTTAGTATTTTACAATAGTTTCAGCTTTACACCAAAACCTGGTGGGATTCAGATCATTATAGATTCCAGAGATGAACCTTAATCCTTTCATGTAACTGTTCATGAACAGTGTTTATAAGAAATAACTGCAAGAAGAGACCGTACTCTAATTTAGGACATTCTTGAAAACATGGAATGGAAACTAATGATAAAATGCCACTTAATGAATTTTTCAGCAGCAGAAACAGGTGAAATAGCTGAATGGGAAAGGATATTGGTTTTACCTGAACGCTGACACTTCCTTGTAGCTTCAGCTGCAGTTTGATCATATCTACTTCAGCTGAAGAGCAAAGCTGCCGAAGTTCTGCAACTTTTTTACTCATTTCATCAATGGCTACTTCAATTGGGTTTAAATCAGTATGGTGCTGGTACATTACTGGAATGCGCTTTTTCACATATGGGAAACAATGTATAGCTATGGACAGAAACAAGTTCAATATAGTTAGAAAAAGTTTTCTGAATAAGGCGTTTTGAAAGAATTTCATACTAAAAATCCCATTTTGACATAATTAGTTGCCCCATTTAACATACAGTATAAGTAGAAATCCTACCAAGTGTACAGGCAAACAAAATATTGAAAATGTAAATATGCATAATTTTACATGTATTACAATGAAGTTAGATCACTGTCATTGCTGCTACTAATAATAATCAAGAAATAAACCATTGGAACTTAATTCATATGAGAATTGTAAAAAGAATTGCTTTTCATCCATATACCTCAAATATCAAAACTAGCAAAGCTGTGTTTTCTATTTCCTCACAAGTATTATCTACAGACACCTGACAACATAAAGTCATTTAAGTTGTTTTTACCACTATATTAAGACAGTGATATAGACACTAACACTTAACAGAGACATAATACAAAATAGTCTGTTTCTGAGAACATGGAAAGCTAGACTACAGATTCCAATTCTTGAAGCTTAAGGAAAAGAAAAATCCCAAATTATTTGAAGATTATCCTTTGAAGAAACCAATCTGGAAACCTAGTTTTGGCTAAAAATATGAAAAGTATTTTAGCTGACAGCTATAAAGGACTTTAAGTGATATGGAAAGACATACAGAACAGAATTAGACCATTTGAATTAATGCTTCTAGTCAAAGCCCAACTTGTTATTTCACAAATTCAGATTTACACGTTCTACAGAGACATTGCCAAACACACCACAACTTTTAATTATCTCCCTTAAAAGCATAGTAACATATTTTGTACCAGTAAACCAAATGTCTTTAAATTTTGAACCTATGAAGAGATAGATAGACACTCCTCTCTGTTGTAAAGCTAAGAAATGAGAAACTAAAGCCCAGTGATTACACCAAAGTCACAATGGAAGAGAAGCTGGAAATCAAACCAAAGTAAAATAAAACAAAATTAAAGGAAATTAGAACATAGGAAGAGATTTTACTCTTTTTCCAATACTTCATGCTTCTGAAATTGCACAATGATATATGTATTCTTAGATGGTCATTTATAAGTGTATTGGCATATCACATTTTAAAGTATTATTTTCAAGTATGTAACAAGTTTAAAATATTGTTTTGTCTAAAAATATTTTGAGATGCTTTGTAATCCTTTTCATCCCCAACAGTCATGTGTGGAACTTTCTAAAGGATCTTTTTCCTGACAAAATATACAACATATAGAAAAATCTAGTATCAAGAACTAAGTATAAAAAAAAAACCAAAATAAAAGGCCAACTTTCTTTTAAAGGAAATTTCCATCCAGTCAATACCTGTCAAAATAGTGCGCCGCTTACACTGTTCTTCTACTCCTCCTTGTCTTTTACCAGCTTGAGTAAAAGGCATCTCAAACATAAAGCGACGAATGTTATGAGTCCTTTCAAAATCTGTTTTTCTTTCTTGCAGCTCTTTTTCTTCAAAGTATGGAATTACATGTGTAACTTGAATATATGCATATTTTGAATCTAAATCCTTAGGATTTACCTTAAAAACATGACAAAAAACCAAATAGTTACATTGTGAATAAAGTCTATGTAACTGCAGCTGCACAACATTCAGGAATTAAATTTGGTCTCAATGTGTTTATTACTGAAAACATGGGAAATGTTAATGGTTCTCTGCATTCAGTTTCTAACTATTAGGAAGACAACATAGCTACAAGGTTGTAGTTTTGTTTGTTTGGTTTTTCAACATATATTTGCCACAATCAGAACTGCAAACAAAAATGTAATACAGAATTTTACCCACCGTTTAACCCTGGAAGGCACAGAAACAGAAAACGCAGAAACAAGCACTTATCCTCCATGACAGCTGATACAACAGTAGATTTGAGACCAAAAAAATTCCAATGATATGAAAAAGTTAGTAAGTAAAAAAAAAAAATCCTACGTTGTAAATAGTTCAGATATCATCTTCAGAAGGCACTTCTCCCAATCTTTCTGTCTCAACTCTGGCACCCTAGGAGGGTCCCAAAGAAGATACCAAATGCCAAGTTGAAGGCTTCATTATTTAGTTCATTTTGTTTCTAGAACTGGATGAGTGAGAGCCTCTGGACTGGCAGATCTTCAATTTGGTAAAAGTGGCAACTAGTCTCCAGCACCAGTAGATAAGGGCTCCTAAGTCTTTGCCCAACAGGGTCCCTAAATGGACTGAGGATTTTTATTTTTGTAAATTCTCCCAACCATAGGATAAAAAGGGGCATCCTAAACCTGTGCATCTTTCTAAAAGGTGGTTGCCTATCACTTTAGGTACATCAAACGTTCATGTTATCTCTGCCTGTCTCTCAGCCGTTTCACTTCTATAAACTACGTGGGAAAAACAATAATGCAAATAAACACATGAAATCACCAGGCAAATCCTAGAGCAACCTGGGAACAGAGCTAATGTCTCCCTGCTGTTATTACCCATTTTTATTTGAACATGCTGCCCAATTAGTTTATTTTTTAAAAAACTGGTGTTTTTTTAAAATTATTGGACTGGAATTTAAGTGGTAATTTATGTACACATTCTGATACAGCTGATAGAAAAAGTTCCCTACAAATGTTGACAAATACATGCATTATAATTAATTATAAGGTATTCAGGAGAGTACACTGAAGAGCTCTGAAAAACAGAGATTACAAAATAAATCTCTTGATGTCAATAGCACAAAATCTACCCTTTGCCTAAGTCTTCCTTTCCCTTTAAAGTTCCAATATTGAAAAGCCCACTCTTGCTGCACTTTCGCCTGAGAAGCACAGAACTTTGTGATATTACTGGTAGAATCAGGGAACAAAAGGGACAGGAAATTATAATTAGAGAAAATCATTATAAAGTCTGAAGCCAAACCAAAGATAAATTGGCTGAGAAAGGGAACAAAAGCTATGTAGCATACGTTGAACTTGTGCAGTATGTGTTTGGTACTGTAGTCCTTTTCAGTTCACCAGTTTTGGAGCCTTCAATTGCAAAAGAAAACATTTCCTATGAGAAATCTAGAGTTCACCATATGACTTCACATGAACACTTTTTTTTTTTTACAGTTTAAACGTTCATAAAATTGAACGGGCTCAAGAGACATAGGCAAAGGATAACAAGAACAACTGATACAGATTTACAATGTTATTTACATATGGTACTAGTCTCAGAAAAGGGGTCTGTTTCTTATTTCAGAAGAAAGTTTGGACTCTGCTCTGGAGGTGCAGAAAGGGGAAAAACTCCAAAGAATGACTGCGAATCAACTGGCAAGGAATATAAAGATAATAAAGGAATATAATCATAATCTTTCTTCTAAGATACAGTTACTATTTTGAGAGGTAACACTATGAAAATTTAAGCTTTTTGGTTGCAAAGGTAAACTTAATAGTAGAGGATATTTCTTCCATGTCCTTCAAACAAGCTGTTTTCAGACTCAAATGTTTTGTGTACCAAATTAATAAAGAACAATGACCCCATGGTATTTCAAGTAGATTAATGGAAGTAACACATTAGAATTTTTTCAAGAAAAAAAAATAAAATCATACTTTGCCAGAATCCTGAATCATTTTGACATTTTCAGATCCAAATTTGTCAGAGTAGAGTTTTTGGAGTCTTTGAGAAATTTCTGAAAGAGGTGTGAGTTTAGGCTCTTTATAGATATATTCCTTTCCATCTTCATCCTCAAAGAATCCCTGTTTAAAAAAAAAAAAGTAATCAAAATCTTGGGAAAAAAATACAGGGCAATGATTACAATGAACATAACGTCTGTGCTTCAAAGCAAATATAAACATTTAACATTAGGATTCAAGCAAATGTAAATTAAGAGAAATTAAAACATAAATAAAAAAAGTTTCCTGAGAGAATGAAAAAAAAAATCAGAAAAAAGTAATTATCAACTACAGAATGAGTGAAAGATAATGGAAACACACAGTTAAAATGTTAAAGGTTTGCTGTAATTTTATGGTATGCCGAAGCCTTTGAGACAACTTTTTTCACTTTTAAATAAAAAGTGAACTTTCAGCACTGTTTCACTTGCCAAAACAGAAATTTTGGTGCCCAAGAGGATTATCTGATTCACAAGTGAGTATTTTGACAACGGTTTACACAGAAATAATCTGAAAATTTTCTTGATGTAGTAATAAAAAATTAATTCCAGAAAATAAAATTTAATTTATATAAAGGTCTTAATTTTACGGTGTACTGTATTTGCATATACTTTTATTGTTTGTTTTAAACCCATAACTAAATGCAACATAGAGTACACGGAAAGTGAAACAGGTCATTGGTTTAAAACAAGCCATGTCCAAGTTCATGTTTGAAACCAGAAAATAATATTTTTGTCATAAACAAAACAGACAAAATAGAAAAGCACAACATATCATGTATAAACACAGGCTAGATTGACAAAAATACCCACATCAAACTAAGGTGGAATGCAGTAGTTTTTACTGCATTGCTTGCTTTGTAAGCAGTTATTGTAATTACCTCAACATCTGTTTCACTGTCTGTAAACTGGTATTGCTATAAAGTTATAAAAGACAACAGAATACATGTAAAGTTATACTGCTCAGAGTATTTTACAATTCTCCATGCTCAGCTGAACAATTAGCAACTGGGCTATGAGGCATGTAGAAAGTGTATTATTTGGTACTGCGTGACACCGCACTAATACATATGCATTCTAGACAGAGGATGTGAAGCTGTCCAATGCACAGCCAGAACTGTTGTTTGAAGCATGCAATACTGATGCATAGAAAAGAGTGAGGTTTTTTTCTCTAAATGGAACTTGATGTTACTTTTTTAAATTGCAATGGCTATTAAGTGCATACCAATCTAAGAAGCAGCCTTGCAAACCACACTGTAGCACTACGGACATTAAGTCAATACATTGCTAAGAACCAACATTACAGAAAACTTACCGCTGCCTTAAGGTAGTAAATAAAAGAAGAAAAAGAAGAAAAAAAAAGGCAAAAAATTTACTGAGGAAAACAAGGAAGAATTGTATTGGAATTGATAAATGTTTTTAACTAAATTATTGTTGATGTTTATTAGTTCTTACAGACCATACTTCTTGTGTTTTTTATGTCATGGTATCAATACAGATAATGAAATAGTATAGTTTGTAAAATAAATTCATGGTTTTCTTACTGCATAAAGCAGACAAATGGAAGTTAAATAATACTCACCTGTCCAAAGAACGCTACCCTGAAATATGTTCCCAGCAGTCTCTTGCCTGTATGCATAACTTCTGTTACTTTACTGTATGCTCGATGAAGAGTGTCATATAAATGAGCAAGCCTCTAAAAATAAAACAAATCACAAAGTAGAAGAATAGCATAGAACTTTCCCATATTAAAACAACAATTAGTTAATAACTAAAAATATTGTTTTATAAAACACTAGTAGTAAATTTAGCACTTGTACCAGAATGACAATATATAAGGTTAATTTATAATTATTTAAAATCAAAACAAAATTTTAATACATTGATACTTCACTTAAACTGGTAATACTCTTATGTGCAATGTGTCATGCAGTTAGAGTAAAAAAAAAATTTTTTTTTTGCTCTAATTTACTTATGATTACTTTAATACCTCAAAATCTCTCCGTTTTTCGTAAATGGGAATTATAAGTTTATATATGTCCGCGATGAGTTCATAGCGTTCTGCCTTCCAGAGTCCATCAGCACATTGCTCCAACAATTCCATCAGCACATCCTAGATTTGGATACACATTTGAAAAAGCAAAACAATTCAGGACTCATGAAAAGCACAGCAACCAATTATACTAAAGTTTTTCCCAATGAAAAGGGAGATCCTGCCTCAAAACAAAATTATCTACACATAGTAATTTAAATTATTGTGACAATTAAATATTGCTAAAAGGAAACGAAACAAAATAAACCGAATGGTCTGAGTGTACACATGTACTCTATGTATTTATCAGGAACAGCATTTTTCTTTTAGATACTCCTGACTACAAGTCAACAAATGACACCTGTATGAGAACCCAAACTTGTCTTACTTTGCAATGTTTTTTCAAACTGTTGTTTCCTTGTGGTTTTTTTTTTTTGTTTTAAACAAAGACATAATTTTAAAAAGGCAGCTATACAAATACTTGACTGAATAGGTCTGAAGGAAACTATCAAATAAACAACATCAACATTAAAATGAGAAGATCCAATACCAAAAATCTGTACTCAAAATAACCACCAAGGCACAACAGTGGCATTTGGTATATTTGGCCCATAATGAAAAGATATATAACAACAGTTAGAGAAGCTGAGAAATCCTGATGGATCAAAACAGAGTTACAAGCAAGAAAATACCTTGGCTTTGTTGGATTTGATCCTAATACTCTGGTAGAGAAAAGATAGCTATTTAAAGTTAAATAAGAACTATGTTTACCTGTATGTTAGAATGGAAGCACACATTTCTCATTAGAGCGGCTACATCATAATTATGAAGTCTCTTCCTTCAGTTTGTCATAATTCTTTATTTCCCATGCATTTAATTTAATGTCTTCTACTTCAATAAGCATAACAAAACTAAGATAACACTATTTCTTTGCTCATTTCAGTTTTCATAAATTTAAAATTACCTGGCTAACTACATTAATTCAGTTAAACAAATAATTTTATAGATGTTATGGAACACCTTGTAGCTCCTTTGACAAAGTTATCATACACTTGGTCACAGCTTGAGTGTGACAGAACCACAGTGAAAAAGCCCATTTGCATCCACATACTCTAACAGATCTCAGTCCTCTTCAAACATGTCTGGAGCCCTAAGAACCTCTGTGAGAATCCAAGTCTGAGACTGAGAGGTGTCAAACATGACATATCTACTTCTTGAGACTTTCTGGTACCACTCTTGCATTGTAGTAGTGAAGCCAGAAGTTGGAAATAATTCCTTTTATTCTTAGAATGCTACTGTATTCCCTTCCTCCCTTTGGTAGAACACCAAGACAGCTTAAAGACATCACTAAGAAAAGCCAACTTTAACACTGGAAAAAAAAGACTGAAAAATTCTACACTTCTCTGTGTGCTGCAATAGTCCCTAAAACATCTCCTCCTTTCCCCCAATTATTGTGTAGTTGTATAGAGTCCCTCAGCATCACCACTGTCAGCAACCAGGTGGTGAGAACTAAAAGACCAGTGTCAGTGCTTGACCACAAGGGCTGGCCACAGAGTTTTATGACAGGAGTCCTAACTCAGACACCAGAGGGCATCCAAATGCAGCAAAGCAATACAATTTTGTTTGCACATGCGAAAAAAATACAGAGAGCAAAAGCTTCATGTGAGAGAGCTGACAAGTATTTATTTGTGTTATGTATTTGTTTACAGATACAAAGATTTGCACTTGTCCTTGTAGAACTTGTGAGAGGTTTGTTTTCCTTCAGTTTGAGGTCCCTCTAAATGGTGGCCTTGCTCCCTGGCATATCACTCACTGCCCCTCCCATTTAGTCTCATCCACAAACATGATGATATACTGTATCCCATGACCTAGACTGCTAATGAAGCTCTTCACCCCCAGACTTCACCACCATACTTCAAGGATCTGGGTATTTCATAAAGTGCTTTAATAGATTGAATTACACTGCATGTTGATCACTTACAAGAATTATAATACTGTCTGAGCAGTGAAGCTCTTTCATTTATCAATCTGTAAATTAGAGTAATTCCTCTCATGGAAAGCCATAGCTAACAAGAGACCAGAAAAAAAAAAGTAGGAAGGTAGAGATTGACTTAATATCTGTGGCAGAGCTGTATTCTGGCAGAGTTTATTTTGGAAAAAAACCAATAAATCTGTATGAAATTGTTTCCAACCTTAATCTGCATGGAATCTGGCACTTGCCACAGGCCTGTTGGCTGCAGCTCAGATCTGTCACAGATGGACTGCTTACAGCAAAGTCTCGCATGGAAAAGGTATCAGGTTCCAGGCTTTTACCTTCCTATTTCTGATACCCTGACGATTTTTAGTTCTGCAAGGAGAATTTGACTTGTACTGCTGAATAGGCTGTCTGGGTAAACAACTGTTTTAATAAAACATGCAGAATAACTTTGTTAAAAAAAAAAATGAAGCAGTTTTTAGTCTACTAAAAACTGAACAGATCTTCCCTATTATTACTCTGCCTGGGGTGAACTACACAAAGTCATCTGAAAAACAGTAACTTTTTCTTTCAGTATTTAATCAATTAGAGTACTACATGGTTAAGTTTAAAAAAGGCTGCATGCAGGGAAAAATGAAATTTGGCAAGGTTTGATCCTTTTGCAAGCTCCACAGGCTTATAATTTCACTCTTGGCTTACTTCTGTTCCATGGAAAAATTGAGAGATGGAAGTAAATTTGCATAGGGTTCAATGACCCAGAAAAAAAAGAGTATAGTCTTTTTGCAGGGGCTGACTAATGAGAAAATGAATAAAGACATTCCAATTTAAAAAAAAAAAAAAATTAGCTCTGACAAATGGTCTGTCAGGTAGACCCTGACAAGAAGTTCTAACAAAAGTTTCCATCAGCAGTAGTCACTAGAATCCCGACTCTTGGCTCACTGAGAGCAGCTTGCATTTTGCTTTGAGTAACATGCTAAATTCCATACTGGATCCAGGAGAATCAGTGATTTAAAGAACATAGCACATAAATTTAAAAAAAATATAATCAATGTGCTAGTGAGTGTCTTTGGAAAGAAAAAGCACTATATTTCTCATTTCAAGTAATACCAACTCCTTCCTTCCCAGAAAAAGGCAAGTCAACAATGTTTATCTTAAAACTCTAGAACAAAGCAGTACCAGAACTTAAGAATAATACACCAGAACCCTAGGCCTAAACACAGGCTTAGACCATTACATCTTTCATATGCTCCTCCTAAATCTGTTTAGTACAGCCACAATTTGTACATTCAAATAATTTTGTCATACACCGTCATCTACGAACTAAAACACACACACAAAAATATTTTGTTGTAGAATTATGCTTGCAAACCAGGGTTTTTTGCAGCACAGCTGCTGCAATTAGTGGTCCATTCCTCCCTCCCCCACCTATATTGGCAAATACATAGTATAGACGTAGTTCTTCATGAGCAAGATTATTCATAATCTTTTCATATAGGCTTTTTAATAGTGAAATTTACTGTCAAGCCAGCACAGCTGGATGAGCAAAGACACAAGGGGTGAAACTTAAGCCAGAAACAGACAACATTGACACAAATCTGTCAATTTGTGTCAGTAAAACCGCTTTCAATATTATGGTACATCTGCTTAGAGAAACTGTAAACCGGGAAAAAACAGTGAATACATTTTCATGATTGCTTGTGTAGTAACAACCTAAATCAAACTCAGTTTTTAAAAAAAAACACCACAAAACAAACACATCTCTTAACTCTAATAAACAAGCCACATTTGTGTTCATCCCATCAATCAGCTTAAAAAACCATTTTGTATACTTATATTCCAACAGTGGTGTTGATTTGGTAGTGCTTTATTTAAAATATATGTATACAGTAAATTTTCTAAAGCCAGAACAGCTCACAGAACTTTTTTTTCAGTATTAGCATAAGAATAGCAGCTAAGAAAACAAACCTAATATCCATGGTATTAGGTTCCAGATTGAAACACAAAACTTGGTAAAACAAACAGCACTTCAGTGTGCATCAATTCTGTTACTCTTATGTTTACTTACTTCATTGAAATGAACATCTTGCATTCCAACATCCTCCATCATTGAAGCCTCTTCATCTATATTAGGTGTAATTACTCTGAAAGCAGTACAACCTTGCCTGAACATCCCTGTCATTGAAAAAGAAAAATAGACAAATTTACTTTTCTCCACCAGGACAATGTTAGGACATTTTGTGATGCTGGATAAGGCAGAACCCATATTTAAATATACCTACCACAAAATTAATAAATAAATTTAAAGAAAATACAGCCTCCCAATGCAAGATTAAAATACTAAATCTCACATTCCTGCGCAAGTATTAATAGGTTTTAAAAAAGCAGCGATGTTACAATCTGGACTCTTACCTATCAAAATAAGTAATGTCTGAATCTTCCTATTTTATCTTAAACCTGTGTCTAATCAAGGTAATTTTCACAGTATTGAACTAAACTGGCATGAAATCCTGCTGGAACCGGATACGTGTATAGACCCTGGCATATCAGCTTCCCCAGTCTGAACAATATGTATGGACTTACATCAACCATACAAAGCGATCAAAGGATGGCAAACCAGGTTATTCAGATGTAGATATAGAAAGTTTGTCTACAAGCAAGAAACTAACTGTCTACAGCAAATTAACTTCTTTTGTTTAAATATATATTGTATTTAATAATATATATTCCTATGATATTATATATTCCTATATTTAAATATATTTATTAAAATGAATATTTAGAAAAAATGGGGTTTAGAACATTCTAACATGAAACCACTTTTACCCATCCTGTTTAGCTTTTTTTTTTTATTATATCAGATTACTGAATTTAGAAGTCTGGATTTTTGGCCAAAACCTGCTTAATTAAAGCCTCAAGAACAATCAGTAAATACTACAGAAGCACAAGGACTTGCGCATATTTATTTTACAGCTCATTCCTACAAAAATTCTTTCTGCTTAGGTAAGAGTCTGACCACCAGAGGTTTTATTGAATGATTGCCTTAAATACATGGTTTTGCTTTGCTCCTGGAAATACCATAGGTAGAAGTTTGGCCCTCCCTATTACTTGAGGGGAAATAACTTTTATATGACAGTGGACAAAAATAGGAATCACAAATTAATACGTATTAACGCTAGTTACCAGTTAATTGTTATCAGGCTTCCAGAAGGACATAATAACTTTGACAAGCAACTTGGTTTCAGGTTTAGTCTCAGAGAAGCTTCTGAAATCATTGTGCCAGAGAGGGTTCCCTATACCATATCAGATAGTTTTCTACTTTATCTCAAGAGTCATCAGAAACCTGCTTTTACAGGTAGCTGCTGGCACAGAACACAGAGACAGGTGAAGCATTCTGAATGCTATTGTCACTGACTCAGCCTCTGAAAATTTGTACAAATTTATTTTGACTTCTTTGGCAATGCCAGGTTTCCCTATAAGCAATGAGAGACTACTTGTTGAACAAGAATATTCACTGACAACTTTGCTTTAGAAAGAGTCTAACTTCAGCTGTTAGCAGCTCTGGTGTAAAGTTAGAATCTTTACTTTATCTTCATCTGAAATGCTGGCCCTTAGATGTGCAAGCATACTCTTAAATATGTGAGTTATTTGGTTAGATCAGAATTTTTTTCTTGATGAACACTAAAAGGCCTACAACTTCCTTGGGGAAACTATTGATTTCCCTAAACTATAGTGAAAAAATATAAACATTAAAGTAAGATTTCAAAGCCATACCTTTTCGTGTTAGGTATTCTGCAACCAGCGCTGCTACGTGGACATAGCACATTGCCGCCTAAAACACAAATAGTTGCAATCTTGTAAATCACAATTATAATGGAATTACTAAAACCAAAGTATAGAAGAGCCCTAGCCTGAGATAATTTATTTGGTTTTCCTCTTTCCTGCTTTGCAGATGTCCTATGACTGCTGTAAGAATTCTCTACCTTATTTATGAAAAACAGTAACTATGTAGTAAACACTCCTTTAGCAAAGCATCAAGTAGCATGGACATCAGTACACAATCTGAGAGTGACCACGGATCACAAATTACAAGGTTAGAATGGCATACCAAATGAAAATAGGCAAATCTCTTTTGAGGATGTATTCTAAGTGTGATGTGAGCTATTAACGGCTATTAATTATTGTACTCAACTTTTGATGGTTCTTCTGCTAACGTGTATTGTCTGCCTTTTGGCTCCAGACCAAGAAAAATGCAGGAAAAAAAATGGTGACAGACCATTTGAAAGCGGAAGAAGAAAAAGATAAGACATCTGATCTATGAATGGAATTTGAAGGAGTCTGGTTGGTGTGGTCTGGAAACAGAAGGAAAAAAAAAGAGCGACACAGTAGTCTTCAAATATTTGACATGTTTTATGGAGTTGACATTGAATGCTTTTCTCCACAGAAAGGAGAAAAAACCCCCACTCAAGATTCTTCTTTTACTAAAAAGTTTTAGCCTTACAGCAAACTGTTACTCTAACTGTAATTCTCAATCTAACAGTTTACATCTGGAGGCTGCAGAACATCAGACACTGGAGGTGAAGGAAAAAGGTAAGTATCTGCCAGAAAATCTCTCTAATTCTCACTTTGTATGGGGATGGGTGTGGCGATTTAGAGAGGTCCTCATCTAGTCACACAGTCAAGGATTCCAAGTTTTTAAACAAAAAATGAAAAAGAGACCTGAAAAGAACTAAGTGAGCTTGTCTTCTGAGGGAGCTGAAGTTGTTTCCTTCAAAATACAAGCTAATAATAGAGTATTATATATGAATTCTGTGTTGCTGCCATATAGAAGCAAAGAATTCTAATGTTAGGACATGAGGAGTAAGATAGCAGCTACTATTTCTTGGAGATATTTACTTGCATACGTGATGCCAAGTTTAACAGCCCCGTTAATGAAATTCAGTGATGTCATGCAATGTGATCTACTTTCAGACGGAACAAACTTCCAGAAAGAGACAAAATTCATTGTGTACACTAATAAAATGCCTACATCAAGACATAACTAGAATGAAATATTTTAATGTCACAGTGAAATAAAACAGCTTTCTCTTTTCAAACAAAGAAATTGCAATTTGTCAATTTTATGAACATTAAAATATAAGAACACTAGGACATTAAGAACATAAGAATATACTTTCTTCACCAATGGAATAGAAACAAGTTAATTTTGTAAAAGCAACTGAACAGGAATTCAAGGAGTACCTTTAAGTATTTTAGGAACTGATAACAAAGATATTTTGAAGTAAAAGATCTGTGTCTTCCATGGCTTGCAATGAGCATTATTGGCTCAGTAGCATGTCAGCTTCAGTAGTTACACATACCTTACAACTTACAGAGGCACTTACGTAGGACAAAAACTTACCAGCCATTGAAACTAATCTACCACAAATAAAAAATTTATTAGAAATGCTTATTATATTACACACTAACACCTACATACAGTACATTCCATTCCAAGAAAGATAATAGTAAGCTTATTACAAAGCTAAAACTACTTAATTTTTTTTCCTCTTACCTCTGAAAGATCTCCATTTTTAACATGGATCCTTGCCATGCTGTCTAACCATGTCTTCCTTAGTTCAGGAGTACTAGCATAAGACTTTGCCAAACTGTACTGGAGGTCTACAAGCATTTCTGGATCATTCTCATGCTCCTTCATCTGAGCTGTAGCCATCAGTACTGTACGAATCCGTTTTGTTAAATCCTTAACATCAGAAGGGAATGTAGTGTGCTAAAACATGGAAAAGTTAGGTTAACTATCTTTTTCTATTATTTGCATAATAAAAATTTGAAACATAATTGCACAAGATGCTATGAAAGAGTTTTCAGGCATCCTTCTACAGTATGGGAAGAAGAAGAATAAAAAACAGACCTTTATAATCCTGTCATTATTGGCACAATTATTGATGATGGAAAGAGACTGCTGAAATCTTGTTCCTCCAATTCCAACAACATCAGCAATTAACTGGCTTACTGAAATAATAACCTTGACAAAAACAAATGTCCTGTCA
Source organism: Scolopax mira (assembly GCA_004320125.1). Taxonomy (NCBI): domain Eukaryota; kingdom Metazoa; phylum Chordata; class Aves; order Charadriiformes; family Scolopacidae; genus Scolopax; species Scolopax mira. The sequence continues at coordinate 142,508 of BJBW01008467.1, read as the reverse complement.
GTGCATATTTCATGAAATACCCTCGAGATGTACCTATGAAGTATTTACAAAGGAAGTTTTGCTCTTTATAACTGAAAAATTATTCCCATAAGTAAAATTATATTTGATTTTTTTTCCCAAAGTTACTTGCACAACAACATAGGCAAGAAAAAACCAAGCTTTTGTAAATTTAATGCACTTGCATCCTCTAAAGACTCACCACTAGGTGAACTAGCCAGAGGTCATAAAAGTAGTTCCCAGCTTTGTGAGACCACACAATTTTCTACGTATTTGTTTTATTTTAGACTTTTACAGCTTGTTGCTGCATTATTTTCTTCTTTGGATGCATCAGTGTACACCACTTAATCAAAATAACATCTACATAATAGAACATTTGCTACTGACAAAATTATTTCCTATGAAATACAGGCTATCCAATTGTTTCCCAAAGTATTTCCCTGTACCAAACATATTTTTATTGACATCGTCTTACTCTTAGAGTAGTACTAGCCTTGCTTGAACCAAAATAATTTCTGTTATGCCTTTATCTGACACACACACACACAGACACACACACACAGGGCCTTACACACTGGTATGCAACTATGAATCTACAACTAGACTATTTTAAAAACAAAAAATAAAGAAAGCATACTAACTTGCAGATGTGTCCTAACAAAAGACTTCTTCCCTGTGTAATCAAAATTATTTCTCATTAAGAAGTACAGTAACTGTGAAGCTTCAGTGCGAATTGAACTCAGTTTGGAATTACAGTACTTCAGAATTTCATAGCAGAGTGCAGAACACATATCAGCTCTGCCTTCATAAAATGTAGAAGGAAACTGAGGAAAAATAGGAAAGAAAAAAGATATTCATTAAAATTAGCTTAAGTTATTGATAAAATAAGCATGTCGAGAAAAATATAAACATATTAATATTTACAAAGTGTAGAAAAAATGGACAGTTATGGTAGTTCATGACACAAAGTTCATAACATAAAATAGTTCATGATTTTTAAAGGAATTTGAAGGACAAGTATTCCACGCTGTTGGGATCAGATCAGCTTGAATTTGGGATTTTAGTTCTTAAATTTTTACGTAGCATATTGTTAACTAAAGTACTTGAAGAATAACTGGTTTTAAACTTCTTACCTTAAAAATAAGTGCCCTTAAAGCTATGAAGACATTTTTCAATGCTGTTTCAGACTGGTTCTTTTGAAGGAAGCAGAGGTATACATCAAATACTTTCTTCATCAGTGGATTATGCCCATGATCAGTCAGCAGTTGATTCTTGAAATTGATAGTGAGAATTTAGGAGTATTGTACTGTGATATGTTTATATTATTCTAAGAACATACACAGATCATCAAAAAGAAGCAAATTTAAAAAAAAAAAATCTGTATAGAATTACCAAGATGTTTAATAATACAAACTGAATTTTAATTAGATATTTCTAACATTTCATTAATCTTGCTTATAAAGAAAGTGTTGGCTTCTAAGCAGACTTATAAAACACAATTGGTTTTAACAGCTGTTAGTTAAATCAATACTATCAATGGTTCTTTGAGAAGGACAATCAAAGTGTTTACACAGTTTGGTTACACTGGCAGCTCAGACAGTGGAATTTTCTCATAGCAGTACCTCCTACTACAATGCTCTCAATAAAACTCCCACAAAAGAAAACTCCCGGCCATACATCTATCTGTACTGTCCTAGAACTAAAACTGAAAGGGCTCTTAACAACAAAGACAAAAGTAACTTTTCAGAGTTTTACCTCCATCAATACTTCAGAGCTCATTCTAAGACATGCAATACACAGGGTTACTCTTGATTTCTTTACTCTTGATCCTTCCACCCAAACTTTTTTTTGAAACTCTGGTCTCCATCAATTTCTCTAGCATAGGTACTGGCTGCACATCTACTTTTAACAATTCATATTGCTTCTGTTTTATTCTGGGCACCTGCTTTCTCCCTTTGTCACTGAGCATATGCACTAAGTTCCTATGGGACTCTAGAACAAAACCATGAGGTCTCTCCCCTTGCAAAACACCAAAATAAGTTAATCGTGTTGGGGACTGCTCAGTTCAGTCCAGGGAGTTGAGAACTGAGAGGGTCATGTTAAGTATTGCTCCCTCTGATTTTACTGTCCCTCCAACATGATTCTACTAAGCCTTGTACCTTCTGCAATTCCCCCTCTACACACTCCACTCTTCCTTATTATTATATACAGGCATCCAAATAGCATGCTGCAAGGCAGCTCCATTACTATCTCAGTTAATTTTTAAGGTAATATTAACTCCAAGAATCTATGTCAACAATTCTTTAAAAAAAGATTCCTGAGGCCCAGTATAGACACAGGGTCTAGTAGCATGCCTTAAGCTCTCTCAAACATGGAAGAGACATCTCCTTTTCCATTCATGGAGACACAAAAGAAATTCTTCAAACTAGAGAATTTCAGCATAGACCTAGGCATTTCAGGTGTTCCTCAATACTTAAAAATTGAAGGAGACAGTCCTCCCATTAAAAGCTATTCTGATGATGGGGCTTGCAGACCAGAAGAACTCATTGTGGTTTCAAGCTTTGTGGATGAATAGATACAAATACTTGCAGGAGACCAAAAGTCTCCAAATGCTATAGACTGAAGCCATAGGTGGGCCATTTTAGAGGAAGCTAGACATAAATGGTTGGATATAAGCTGGTCACATTATTTGGTAATAGTGAAAAGTTTTATCTATTGGAACAGTACACAGTTCTCTGTAGATGACCCAAACCTAAACACCTAACTGCAAGTTCTAAAAGACAGTAAGGCATGTTGCTTCCAGGTTTATAGAAAAATAAGGAAATGTTGTCTTACAAACCCCTATCCTTATGACAAAGTTGATATAATATCCTTTCTCCAGCTGTCCCAACATCAGAGGTAGGTAGTTCATTAAAATCATCTAGAATAGTAGGAATTCACACAGGATCAGTCAAAATTCTACCAAGAAGCAGACATAACTTGTGATTTCCCTGCTGTAATAGATAACAGAGATCTGGATTCCCATTAGTGAAAGATGACCTTGAGGAAAAGAAGTTGTCTGGCCTTCTATATAACATGCTGATTATTCCCAAAAGAAGCAGATTGGTATTACTAAACTTTTATCATAGAGTGACTGTATCAGTGGCCAAGAGCTATGGATGTTGCTTAAGTGAACTTCCGTAAGGCCTTTGATAAGATTCCCCACAACATTCTTGCCACTATATTTGAAACACGTGAGTTTGATGGATGGACTGTTAGAAATATAAGGAATTGTCTGTATGGCTCAATATCGAAGTGAAAAACAGTAATAAGTGGTGTCCCCCCAGGGTCCATACTGGGACCAGTACTACTTAATACTTTCATCAATGACATAGACAATGGGGTCAAGTGCACTCTCAGCAAGCGTGCAAATGACATCAAGCTGAGTGGTGCAGTTGATTTGCTAGAGGCTTCTTTGTAGCATGTCATCCAGAGGGATAATGAGAAGCTTAAGAAGAGAGCCTGTGTGAACCTCATGAAGTTCAACAAGGCCAAGTGCAAGGTCCAGCACTTGGGTTGGGGCAATCTCAAGTATCAATATAGACTGGGGGATGAATAGACAGAGTAGCCCTGTAAAGAAGGACTTGGGGATGCTGGTGGATAAAAAATTGGGTGTGAGCCAGCGATGTGAGCTTGCAGCCTAGAAAGCTCGTTCTAGTCCGGACTGCATAACAAGAAGCAGGGACAAAGGAGGTGATTTGGGTCCTGCACTTGGGTCACAACAACCCCAGGCAGCGCTACAGGCTTGTGGAAGAATGGCGGAAGAGCTGCCAGGCAGAAAAGGACCTGGGGGTGTTGATCAACTCTTGGCTGAACATGAGCCAGCAGTGTGCCCAGGTGGACAAAAAGGCCAACAGCATCCTGGCCTGTATCATGAACAGTGTGGTGAGTAGGACCTGAGAGATCATCGTCCCCCTGTAATCGGCACTGGTGAGACCCCACCTCGAGTACTGTGTCCAGTTTTGGGCCCCCTACCACAAGAAAGACACTGAGGTGCTGAAGCAGGTCCAGAGAAGGGCAACAAAGCTGGTGAGGGGTCTGGAGCATAAGGCTTATAAGGAGAGGCTGAGGGAGCTGGGGCTGTTCAGTCTGGGGAAGAGGAGGCTGAGGGTAGACCTTATCACTCTCTACAAATACCTGAAAGGAGGCTGTAGAGAGGCAGGGGTCGGTCTCTTTTCCCAAGTCACAAATGATAGGACAAGGAGTAACGGCTTCAAGTTGCGCCAGGGGAGGTTCAGGTTAGGTATTAGGAAATATTTCTTTAGGAAATATTCCAATGCTGGGCAGCATTGGAATGTGCTGCCCAGGGAGGTGGTTGAGGCACCATCCCTGGAGGTACTCAAGAGACTAGTTGACATGGTACTTGGGGATATGGATTAGTGTTGGGTTGGTGGTGTTTTGGATGTGGTGTGGGGTTTGTGTGGGGTTTTTTTGTTGGTGGTGGTTTTGTGGTTTTTTTTCATTGGTTGGTTTTGGTTGGTCATTAAGATCATAGATGATCTTAAAAGGTCCCTTCCACCTTCCAACCATAGCTGTTTCTATGATTCTCCTCCTCTATTTCACTCTGAAGAGACCACATCTGGTATACTGTGTCCAGCTCTGTCGCCCCCAGTATATGAAAGACACAGTGAGTCCACAGTAAAGTTATGAAAATGGTCAGAGAGCTGGAACACTTCTCCTTTGAAGAAAGTTTAAGAGTTTGGGTTGTTCAGCCTGGAGAAGAAAAGGCTCTGGAGAGACCTCACTATGGCATTCCAATATATAAAGGATGCTTAAACGAAACATGGAGAAGACTTTTTACCAAGGCCTGCAGTGACACGACAAGGGGCTGCAGTTTTAAACTGAAAGAGGGTAGCTCAGATTGGACATAGGGAGGAAAGTTTTTTTACAATAAGGTGGTGAGACACTGGAACAAGATGCCCAGAGAAGTTGTGGATGCTCCATCATTGCAAGTTTTCAAAACCAGAGTGTATGGGGCTTTGAGCAACCTGATCTAGTGAAAGATGTCCCTGCCCATGGCAGCAGGGTTGGACTAGATGATCTTTAAAGGACCATTCCAACCTAAAACATTTTATGATTCTATGACTTTATGTATTTTAGTGCAGTTGACTGAATAGAAGCTTCTAATTCTCCTACCTGTTTTTTTTTTTTGATCTTGTAAACTACTCTGGTATACTCTTATCTATTCTCTCAACATACTACATACAGATAAGCTTGAAGGGCTGTCATTTGAAGCATAATGGGCAGCTGATAACTAAAAGATTAGGCTACATTCTTTTTTAAAATCTTTAAAGCTAAGTATCTTAATTTTAAATTTTATTATGAAGTCTGTAGACAGAACTGGTTCTGAATTCTATCTAATTAAATTACTAATAAAAGGAATCTCATTATAAATAAGCTCATGTTTTCATAACTAGATTAAAGATAAGACACTAAATTTGAATCTTCAAGCCAGATCTGGGCACACTGCTCCAATTAGGGGAGAAACAAGCCATCGTCTCTCCCTTTCCTAGCTTCCCCTTTAATGTTCTGAAAAGCTCAAAAAGCCAGACAGGAGGGGTATGCAAGTTAGCGTGCTATAAAAAGATTCCACAGGAGAGCTATAAGAATTGATACAACTAAAAAGAAGTCTTATTTGTGGACAAACTGAAATAAATTTACAGAAAAGGAACACACACAACTTACTGTTAATTAGTGAGTTACTTAGTGCAGGAAGAAGCCAAATTCAATATATAAGTCTGACAGTGTCCAATTATGAATTATGGTTTTGCCATACAATAGATCTTTCACCCCAAGTGGCCTTTAAAAGACAGTCTTACTACTAATATTGGGCACTGCAGTTTCTAGAAATATTTTTAGGAAGGATGAGGAAGGAGCTTTTCTCACAGATTACTACTGATCGGTAAGAAACCTACGTATAACTGAAGCCAAAGCATTTTGCTGTGAGAGGTTATCAGCTCTTACATGACACAATAATGAAATACAATGCTGGAAATACTAAAAATATAATAGTATATTAATTGACTATAAAATATAATTATAATGTAAAAAAAAGCTTTAACATATTTTGTCTAAAATATAATTATAGGAGGTGTTAACACCAAATCAAGAACAAACCTTAAAAGCCATTGTGAATAATGATAGAGTATCCAGAATTGTAAGGCAAACTTCAGTGGCAATATTTGCTTCAAGTAAAGATTGGTGAAGAACATCTGCATCTGAATGGCCATAGCCTACAGAAATTCCAAATGAAGGTGTAAGTGCTGGATATACTCATTTAAATGTTTCTTATTTCCAAAAGACTTGCTGAACTAGGAAACGATTAACAAATAAGAAGCCTGACAGTAGTTAGTATTCAATGCAGAAAAATAATTCATATGCATATAAATGTTTTTTTCAAATATGTGCATATAATTATTCTAACATACTCTGCACAAGATCAAAGTGTATTAAGTACAAATGTCAACAATAGAAGCATTAAACAGCAGTTAGAACAATAAATGTCTGATGTTTCACATATGTCTATGTATGTATACACATTATACATATGTATACACATATATATTCTTAAAAGAAGTACTGCAGTAGGATGGAGCTATAGCTGAAAATATGTATCAGTAGTTTAGTGCTGCTATAATGATCTCAAAGTCAATCATAAGTCAACCATTATAAAAATTGTTATAAACAAACACTAAGTGTTGAAGGAGCACAATCATTTATTTATACGCAGCTGAAGACTCAAGTAATTAATTCTTCTCTGTAGCAATACCATGTAATAATTCCATATTTAAACAAAATATTTTATCGCTTCTAGCCCCATCCTGTATTTAAATAATTTTTAAAACATATCCTACTTCACCACTGGTTGTATATTGTTTATGTTCCCTAACACTGATCTTTAAGAACCAGATTGACAAATGCACCCTGGTTGCTTCATAAAAATTTGGTCTGGATCATGTTTACATGTTAGATTTACAGTCAACTTAGTCAATCACTAAATCAATGACAAGCATGAAAAGTTTGTCCAACTCCTCTCCTCCATCCCCAACAATAGACATATAACTCCAAATTCTTGTACTTGCATTGAGATGCTTTAGGAACTTGAACAAAGGGGTTAATGTCTTTCATACTTTGGCAGAAAGGTGTACTGAAATTCCTCAGAGATGTGAAATAGCACTTACACCATTACTTCAATTATATTAATTGCTTAAATGATTAGAAAGGGAGAAATTAAATTTATCACTTACATTTATAGACAACTATCTTGCCAAAGAACCATGATTTTAGAAACAAATAAAGCAATTATTTCTACCAATACCTCCTTCCTGTATGTATCCCATATAGGATACCTACAAAATTTATTCAAGTTATGAAAACTATTTTGGATACAAGATACATGCAGGCTGACAACTACACAAAGAACAACAAGGCCACAGAAACAAGTCAATTTTACAGTTGACAGTGTTTTTAGATAAACATACTTTCACTTTTAAAACCTTAGTCAATACCAGCTGTAATATCCTGATATTCATTAAATGTCCAACATTAAAAAAACCCAAAACTATTATCAGTTTACACAAAGTTATCTGTATGAGACACCTTCTTTCGTAATTTCCTTCAGATGGAAAAGAACAGAGAGTTTCTTTTTACATAAGCATGCATTCATTAAAATCTTTCAGCTCACTGTTTCCTAAAATTCAGTAAACTTCACCAAATTCTGGAAGTATGAAATATCTTTGCACAGAGTCCAAAACCAGTGTGTATTTATTTCCCAGATATTCTTTTAAAAAATTAGTCTTTATCTACAGAGTTTTTTTACCTTGCTGTATGTGTAGTCACATGGTATAAAAGCTCTTTCTTTTGTATATTAAAAGATATCTAGAAATTATGATGATACAGTAGAAGCAGACTAATTACAAGAAAAAAAAGTAATTTGCACAGCTATATAATTTTCTGCCATTTTTAAAATAAAAGAATTGCATTCCATATATTTAAATAGGCATGAGAATTCATTTATAAACAGAGAGGCTTGGTGGGATTATTTTTTCAATTTTCCACTATATTGTGTGGCAAATCTTGGACAGTTAGCCTAACTGTTGCTTTGTATTACAGATAACGAGCCAAAAGATTTTAAAGGCCAGTTAGATATGCTTTGGGAAATAAAAGGATGAACAGAGTGAACATACAGAGTGAACATAATTGCTTTACTGCACACAATTCTTTTCTGTAGCAGTGCTGTATTTTACTGGATTAGTCAATCAGTTTCATTGTTTTCTGAAGCTGAAAATTGAAAAATAGTGGTTCAGAATACTTTACATACAGTATATTTTGCAATTTAAGAGAAGCATGTTTAAAAAGATAGGCCAGAAGCAGGTTTAGTTTTCAATACAGCAGTCTTATACAAGCTGACTTCAACCTGATTTAATCTTACCATTGTCTACAGAAATTCCAAGAATACTTGATATTTTTCTCACACTGAAAACAGAAAAATCACTTCATTATTAGACGCTTTTTCACTTCCAGACAAACCAAATCACGGGGTTCACAATCTCTGTAGAAATTCTAAGAAACTTATTTCTCCTTAGGGGATGTCAAAACATGGAGATATGGTCAGAGCGCATATTTTAACTTTTAGACCAATCATTTATAAGACCAAGTGGGGAAAAAAAATGATGCTTCATAAAGAAAAAGGAAAAAAAAAAGTAAATTTTATTTCACAAATTTATTTATTTAATATTTATTTATTTCACAAAATTGAAGTGCATCTAATTTTCAAAAATTAAAATACAGTTTTAAAATACGCTCTAGTTAACCATGCTTCATGTTATGGCATCAGCCAGCATCGATTGTTCTATCATAAAGCAGGGAACAGACCATCGACTGATTCCAGCTATTCCTTTGACCTAGAACAATAAAAGTCATTGAAACGCACTGGTGTGGCTCTGGGTCCTGTCTCTGGTGTTGTGGTACTGGTTGAGGATGATGAATGTTATCATGTCATGAGACTTACTGTGGTTAAAAGTGAGAGAGTTATCCAGGCTGCTCAGCTGCTGCAATCTGGCATGCATCATTCCTGTTCTGTTACGGGAAACAGGCAATGTCTGAGATTTTCGATCATGAACTATGGATCCCAACCCCTCCTGGTTCCTGCAAGATGGGTGAAATGGGATAGAAGCAAAAGTTAGACATGTCAAACTGCAGCAAGACAGGAAGTGTTAGTTAAGCACAAGAAGTTTTATAGAAAGAATTACAATGCAACCTATTTACTGTTTATAAAACAAAAAATAGGTAGCTTTAAAAAAAAGCATCACAGCAAACTCTTTCTTAAAACCTCAAAGCATGAAAGCAAAAGCACAGAAGCAGTTGCTCTTGAAGGGGCAAATTTACTTCAGAGCTTTTGAAAACACAAATATTTGAGAACATAAGTATTCTGAAAATATTCAGAACCCAAAACCAAATTCTTTATTTTGATTGTAAAAATTTTAGAAAAGAAAGGCACACAGTGGTAAAATGAGAAAGCATACATGCAACAGGACAGCAGAAATTAACTGAGTTATTATTATGAATATCTTACCCAAGCAGGAAGGGAGAAGAGCCATATGCTTTGTTAAACTTGCAGCAATCAAGTCAAGAAAACAGAAAAGTGATCTGTGTTAGCAATCAGTAAAGGCTACCTTCCTATTGTGTACCACCACCAGAGCTGATGAAAAATGAAAACCAGTGCTTGAATTACAGAATTCCCTGTTCCCTTTCGTTCTGTCATTTGTGTATTTTAAGAGTACGTGCATTGATTGGGATATAATTCAGTGTAATGACAATGTGAAAGACTAGAAAGCTATGTTTACTGGGAAAATTCAGTATCTCTGCAGAACACCAGATGATTTCCATAGCTTAAGATTTTAAGCGTTAACATGCAGTACACACACTGGGGGATCAGTAAACAACAAGGAAGCGTAGTAGTCTTCTTGACAAACTAGCCAAACAAATTAGTTTGAAGAATTTTTACAAAAAGCCTGAAAATTTACTCCTGCAACTCCAGAGTTTGAAGTACACTTACACGCAAAGTTTACAATCAAAACCTTAAGACAGACAGATTTATTTTGGCCTTTAATTTTTTTTAGGGTATGTGAACAGAGATGAGATTTTTTTTCTGAAAATTCTCCAAAGAGATAGTCAAATTTGCAGTTTGTAGACAACAAATCTAAATTAAATACCGTTAAATCTAAATTAAAACCTAAAAAGCTAACATTTTAGTTAGAATGCTTTACCACCCAAAGTCAGCAACAACTTTCTCCCCGAGTTCAAGAGGGCCAGTATTTCAACCACACAAGTTAAATTTTAACAGTATTACTATGTCAACCGCAGCGCAAGGCCTAAACAAGTTGCTATATTTTACTCTATTAAAAACCTACTTTGTATTAAGACCCCCAAAGGTATTCAAACATGTTTTTGACTCTCACAGTTTTTCTCCTAAACAGCCTTCAATGGGAACGTACAGGTACCTAATAGCACTTCAGACTTCAAATCAAAAAACAGGAGTGTTGGAATGTTCACTACTCACCTTTCAGTAATAACACTACATATAAAATTTCTAAATAAAATTTCAACAAACATGGTTCTATGGCCAAGTGAATAAACAAAACAAATAATAAAATTTCTTCCCCAAAGAGATTATTTCCAGGAAAATAAATGCTGCAAAAGATAGCATTTAAGGGGTAGATTTTAAAGTAATTGATAATAAAGACACAAGACACACACATCATTGTTAAACAGATACCAGACTTTAAGACAGGAGACAGATTTGTTAATGTAGTAACCAGTTACTTACTTCAAACTGTTATGTATAATTTCTCAATAACTCTTACACTCATGCAATTTTTTTTGTAATACAGATTCAAGGCATATTGTACACATTATGATTCTTAGTGTATAAGACACCAAAACTTAAATTCCACACAGTACCTGGCAATGTATCGTTTTCCCATGTACTGGAACTGATGTAAGCACACTCTGCAGAGAACACATAAGTCAGAGAAGCAACGTTTAAAACAATCTCTTCTAGATTTTTTTTTTTAACATTGAAATTATTCAACTACTATTTTGTTTAACTTTAAACTCTGATGTCATAAAAATTCTTCATTTCTTGTACCCTTAAAATTCCCTTCCAGTTCCAAAGCCAAGAAAAGGTAAACATGGCACTTCTGAAATCAGTCTCAGGTGGTTGTTGTTCTGGACAAATTGGGCCAATAGCAAAAGGCAGGTAAGGCTGCCTCCAGAGCACACCTAGCAGCAACAAGGTAGAAAGTCCAAATAAGTGTTCAAAAAAACACCCCACCTTAAAAAACTGTGAACACTGAGTTCGAGTGCTTCATCTTGCATAGATTTTTAATATTTATAGAAAATAAATGTTTAGCCTCAACTATCAGACAAAATTTCAATATATTAAGTGAGGTCCACAGTTACAGTTATTTACAAATGAACAGCAATCCAGACAAGTAACGTGAAGATAACCAAACATGACATACATACACATTGTATTGCCTTTACTTTGAATTTCTATACATATATTGCAAACTATTTGCCTTTTTTTTTTGTTTTCCACTTGGACTCCGCCCTCTTGGTTACAGGTTGGGTCTTGTTGGCTTTGGGGTTTTTTTGGTTGATTTTTTCAGTTTGGTTTAGTTTTGGGTGGGCTGGGTTTTATTCATTTTTTTTTTTTTTTTTAAGGTCTCCAGATTCCAGGATAATAACAACAGGGTTTCTGAAGAACTATTTTCTAAAGGGAAACTGCTTTTATAATAAGATTATAAAGACAAATCCCCCCAAATATTTTTAATTTAAAAAAAATAAATCTACATTTGAACACGATGCTATATTTTAAAGAATCATAATACTACTGGTTCAGATCCATCAAGAAAGTTGAAAGTACAACCTAATTTGCCAGGTGCCTCTCCTTGCCTTCACATTTGCTAAGTACTACAGAAACAAAGGAAAGCAGGTCGGAGCAAAATGGCTTCTGTGACACGCCACTTCCAACGAACAGCGTCTTCCTCACTTTTTATTAATGTATCAGTCAATTTTCATGAGCAAACACACCAAGCGTGCATAGGAATGGAGTGTAGCCATTGATAACAAATACTGGATTCATTTTATATTTTTTCCCTTACAGAATGACAGAAGACACGAAAGGAATGCTAGGAGGATGGTTCATATCCCTTTGTTTTGATATTGATATGCACCCATGTAATTTCAGCAGTTCAAGTTGCAAGACACATTTTAATGCAGACAGGTAACAAGACAGTTGGCTCCTTTGCCACAACCACAGCAATATTCTGAGCATCACTTGATGTTTAGGAACTTCCTGATATCACTTCCAGAAACTATCATGAAATTGGACAGATATGCAACTGTGCACATCAAGTTAAGGACTTCTAAACAGATCAAGATGGGATTATTTTTTTCAAACAGATAAATAAAAATTTATATACACTTTTATATCCACTTCTGGTTTTGACAGGATAGCGGAACATACGATTTTATAACAAGCTTGACAAAAATCTTACTCTGTAATTGTAAAGAAGTCCATGAGTTCGGATTTTGTAGCTTTGTTCCAGTACGTAAACAATGCATCTAGGAAATGAAAAAGTATTGAAAACGAGGTAAAAGGTAGCAAATACAAACATATTAAGTAGAAGAGTTAACAATAATTCTTAGTTTTCAGATCATGAAGATTCAGAGAATCTAAAAGTGGCTTGTGGGGTTTGGAAAACTATTACTATTCAAAGTTTTTCTTGAAGCTGATTATACAAATACACATATCAATTCTCCAAATGAGTTTCTACAATAAGCTTTTAACTAATCCATAATATTCCCATACAATTTCATATTTTAAATAGTAATAATTATGTAGTCAGTAGTGAATACGCCGTTCTAAAAATATAAGACCAGAATAATTTGGATTGTTAGTCCTATAACCTGCCTCTTTCTAGACTGGAATCAACATTTTTTAAATTCATAGTTATGATTGTTTCTTTGTTAATTTACTATGCTTCAGTATGGATACGCTTTTTAGCACAGGATTCAGATTTTCTGTATTTACACAGATTTAAAAAATGGCTATATATATTTTACAAAGCTTGTAGTTATGTAGCCAAGACCTGATCACTTTTGCCAAAATTGTGTTCAAATTTGTTGTTCAAAATTAGCAACCAAATTAAAAATTATTACAAAGATGTGTTTGACACTTGTTCTTCTCCAGAATTGAGATCAGAAAATCCCCACTGTGCTTATGTAAATTTTAACTTGAATTTTCTAGAAATTCTGACTAAATTCTACCCATTTCAAAATTAAAATAGTGAAAAATATACTTTTCAGGTTTATTATTCTTTGAAATAAAAATACATGAAATAGTATCAATGTGATTAGATGAAAATCTAATAATGTGACTGGATATTGAATATTCATTAACCTTTCAATTCTCGTTCTTAAGTGGCATAATAAATTACAGTTCAAGTACTACATAAATTTGATTTTTAGAAAGTAACATCAAAATAGGCACAGAAAAGGAATCAACTACTTTTGTTGATGTTTAGCACAAACTGAAAAATTAAATATTTTTAACAAAAGTTTGTCAGAGTCAGTCACACACAGTTGTAAAACGCAGCACAACATGGGACCTACACCCAAAACATTCTCCTGATTTTGATTTTAAATTTATGAAAAATAGGTGGAATTACCTACCTTCTGACATACTTCTTAAAATATGAAGGAAACACATGAGCAGACTTTTGATCTCTGCTTGGTCAAGTTTGTCATATCGAACGACAGAGCTTCCTAAAGTGCTGCTCTGTTGGTTCTGAAAAGAAAACACATTTTGGCTGAAAGCTGATTTAAACTGATAATAAACTAAAATGTTTTAAAATGCCTTATTAATTCCTGCAACAGAAAAGGGATCTCAGAACAAAGACAAAAATGTTTCGTGTAGAGACAGGTCACTAAAACATTACACACATAAAGTATAACAAATTAAGCCTCTTTACATTTGTTTATTTTTATATCGTTTGTATGATTTCCCCCTCCCAGAGGGAGGACTAAGAGGAAAAGTTATCTCACAATGATTATTAATCACATTAATTATACATTGATAATTGTAGAAATCATCTAAGCGCATTGTAGAAATCAGAAATGCCCCTTTGGCTTAGATTAAGTACTTTTAAAATAAATGCTACCGTTAGCTGATATATATATATATATGCTGCTTTGTTTTTTCAGAGATTTTACACTGAACCATAGACAGACCTGCCTCTACAAAATTCTTTCCCTTTAAAGATACAAGAACCTCAAGGAAAACATACATGAATGGCAAGAATATGCATTCTGGAAGATTAACTACTCACGAGTAATTTGCTCTTGCCTAATTTAAAATAAAATTTAAAAAAAAGTCTCTCCCTGCCTTATTTCTTTACACAGAATTCCTACACTTGTGGGAAGTTAATTGGCAATACCCATATTAAAGTCCGGCCAAAAAGGAAAAAAAAAAACATAACTGATCTTTCAAAATGTGTACCACAAAAAGAAAAAATAAACCCATGAGAATATACAAACTGAACCTTAGGCAAAGGTTTATCTGTAAAAGAATAACTTCCAATCGAGTTTATAAAATCCTCAGTTTGAAGATTCAAATGTTTGTTGAAAGGATAAGTTATACTATTTTTAGTGCCTTATTCTCACCTCCAATATGAGGTCCTTTATGCAAATGGAAAATGAACCAGACGTTTATTAAATTTGCTGTAAAGTCTGGTAAAAGCGAACTGTGCAACTCTGGTTTCTACAAGGAAGTGGATCATCTTGGCTCCATCAACCAGTGTTGAAAGAAATCCTTCATATCAAAATTGGGAGGGGAAAGGGGGACGCAAAAAAAAGGCCCATAAACTCAAGGGGGAAAAGCATTTGGTTTCACAAACAAAGTGAGAAGTACCAATACCTCAAGGGTAGAACAACCCTTCCAGGAACACTCTAAAAGCAGGAGACATGTTAATCCATGAGGGAACATTTCACTGCACACACATCAATTCACTGCCAAACCTTTTACCATATCCCGTGTATAAAGGAAAGAAACACTGTCCTAAAACAATCTCTGTAAATCTGTCACATCCTAACCATTGAGTGGATATGCAGTGAAAGAGAATGTGAAACTATGATTAATACTAGCCAGAAGTTACTGTAATTCAGAAAGAAATTGACACTTATATAAGACTAATTATTGCATCTTCTAAAGACCTCACAAACTGTTTGTCTTTGAACTATCTCTGGTGAACAACAAGGTGCTACTACACAGCTTTATGGATAATGAAATAGAGCAGGCAACTAAAGGTTGGCAGAGCAGAAACAGAATTTGAGTTTCCTAGACTTTTGGATACTATCCAGAGCACTAGATAATATTCTCTCTAAAATAGCTGAATGTATGCACAAATAAACCTAGGACTATAGCTACTTGCAAGCTTAAATTAAAGTCTTGTCAATAACCTATAAAGTATGCACATATTAAAATAGAAACCGATATACTTCCAGCCAACTCTGATTCCACAAGTATAGTTATACAGGTTATCCTGAAAGAAAATTAGAACAAAAACATGGCTCTTCAATAATGATATAAAGCAATGAGCAAAAATTTGAAGATAACGTGCAAGGATAACTGATCTACTAGAAAGAAAGTATGGAAAGCAATAAATAAGAAGCCAGGATTAGGTATTATTCAGGGAAAATATTAACAAGCATGCAAAACATAAATCCTGTATTGACTAAGTTGGCAGACCAGAGTAGAATTTTCAAAGGCTGTTGACTCCTTTGAAAACCCTTTTACTTGGTAAAAACACTACACATTAGTAATTAACAACATGACAATTAAGTAATAGATGACAGCATTGCCATTTAGCAACAGTGTATGCACAAAATATTTATTTACTTGGTCAAAGAAATTTTTTTTAGTTCTATTTATATTAAAGACCCAAAGACTCAAATTCTGCTGATATTTAAGCTGATTGGATTTTTAGGCTTAAATCAGATCATGTACACGAACTAGTCCAGTTTTGTCATTTAATGGCATTTAACATGGTTACATTGTATACACATTTGCCTTGAGATGCAACTGTTGCAAAGAAGCAGCGAAACTATTGATCACACACTGCACTCGGAAGCTGAGCTATACCAAGCAGAAAAACCAAATACTTCTTGTAACTGAAGAGAAAAAGCAGCATGCAAAATTTTCTCTGGCAAAGCTGGAATTGTCAGAAGTGAAAAATCCATAGTAACACGGTTTTTCTTTGCGGGGTGAGAATTTTCTTCTTCTTCTCCGTTAGGGCGCATAGCGTGAGCAGAGTGCCTTCTGAGAACCTTCTCTCTCTGCCACACGGAGGCATGTCAGAGTCAAGGGGAAAAAGTTAACGCGTTGTGACTCGCACAACAAGAGCTAAGAAAATGAAACGTGATCATCAGTATCAACACAAGCTCTACAAAGACATGGCTGAATACCTCATAAGCTACTGCAGCCAGAGCTCCTAATTTGTAACAGCTTTAAAGCGAAATGGTTTGGAAAAGTCAAACTAATATAAAAGATATCACGTAGAGAAAGCAGAGCAACTGGTTTTTTAACATTTAAAAAATGCTACATATATTGTGTATAGAACAGGATGGAGTAAAGGTCTCCACAACATCAAAGAAGCTGTCCTAACTAGAATTCAGTCCAGTACACTTCATCTAGTGCCTTTCTCCAGCAAAGGAAGCAACAACTGCTTATTTACGTCCCTACGTTGAAAATCTTTTTCTATTTTCTGCAAAACAGCTTAATAAATGCAACGCAAAAAGAGTTCACATGATAATTATCTTGCAAAAGAAAAAACTTACGTAAAGTTCTGCTCTACAGTTATTCTAGAAAGCCCATTTCCAGTGGAGATTACAGAAGTTAACTCTTACAAGAATTAAGACGAAATTTTAGGAATACACTTTGCGTTCCCCATTTTGGATTAGGTTTTTTTTTTTACCTTGTCAAGGGAATTGCTCTTGTCGCTTTGTCTTTCTGGAAGACTGTTTCCTGAGTCTGTACTTATAAGAGAGCCTCTTGAATCAGCGTTCCTCACACTATTAATATTTGGAGTTGATGTGGTGTATGGGGAAGCTGAAAAAAACCCCAAACCAATATAAAAATCACAAACAATACATGAAAAAGTCATTCCATAGTCTAGTCAGACTTCTAAACCCACTGTATATGTTTTTAAGAAGGCAAATAGTGAATTCCATTCAATTACTTTTAATGAAGATAAACTTATTCTAGAATTTCAATAAAGTATATATGTATGTACATACACACAGACTTATGTAAAATTACATATATACATGTATAAAAACATATCTAGCAATATACACACGCTTACATGAAAAAGAACGTATATTTTTTTTAAAAAAACACCATTCCCCATTTTTCTTCTGGTTTTGGTTTGTTGTTTTGTTATGTTCTGCTTTCGGTTTTTGTTTTTTTTTGTTTTTTTTTTTTTTTTTTTTTTTTAAATTGACTAGTAAGTGACACAACTAATTACAGCAGACAACAACAGAAAGAAAAATACGACAGACCAGAGGATGCCTACAGGTGTGTGGCAACAGCACTCCACTTAAGAGATGGTCCCTAACAACATGTACAAGACCATGGATCATGGCAGTGTTGCCTTAAGTGAGTAAGACTGGTCTTATCTCATATTTCTCTACAGCGAGACAAGATCACCTTTGATGGGGGGTAAAAAAGCAGCTTTCTCCAAGAAACAGCTTTAGTTTCAAATAGAAAAGCAAAATCAAAAAAATCTCAAAAGAAAGATTTCACATACAGGCTATGAATTCTGGCCCATGCTGAACAGCTATTTGCATCTGTTAATTAACATAGAAATAGCATTCAAGTATACATACAGAGAGCAATCAAAGTTCAGTACAGAACAATTTCTTCTGTCAACAAATGAAAAAGGAAAATGGTTCTTTTTTAACATTATTTTATTTTTTAAGTGCTTACCAATGCCAGAGATAACACCAAATAGATCTTTAGGAAGATTGTTATCCAATGTGTTTCCTGATTTTTGTGGTGTGACTAGCTGACTTGCAGTTGGCAAACTAAGTGCATCATCCTTTGCACTCTGTTCAGAAAGAGAGGAAAATTAGATTATTGTTTTCCAACATAACGGATTTAATGAATATGACATACGTTTTGTTTCAGAGCACTATTTGTTATATATTTGTTTCTTAAATTTTAATGTCTATTAAATATGCACAAAAGGATGGAGTGAGATGTTCAGGTATTTGTACAAACTTAAGATATCTCTGGAAACATTGAAGAAATTAATATTCCATTGAATTTTAAACACTGTAAAACAGATACTGCCAAGAGAGCCAAATTGCTTTTATTTCAAACACCCAAGCATTTCTCTTGTTGGAAGGGTATCATGAATTTCTTTCTTAATGGAACACAGCAAGATATGGACAAGAATAAAATACATGAATAATAAAATCAGACTCAGTAATTGTATGCAACTATGATATAGCAATATACATAATCACAAATTCCATTTTAATTAATCTCCTGTAGCTTCTTACAATACAGCTGTTCCAAAAGCACACTCCTTTAAGGTTAAAAATTCTTTAATTTCTAGAAAATTAACCTTTTTTTTTGTGGTCCATCTCTTTCAGTGTTGGACTTAACTGGAAAAGAAGATTTAAAAAAATGTACCACCAACATGCATTTTTTCTGCTGAACAGCAACAGCAACTACTGGATCTGTTGGGATTTTAGCAAACATAACTAATTCTCTATGTGTTAGAAATCAGGGTATATCCTCTTCCATAAAAATGGAGTATGTGCAAGTGCCTTCAATGCCAGAATCGATAAGAATACAGGAAAACTATACAAACTAGCAGGCAGACTAAAGAGAAGTGTTATTTTTGAGTAAAAGCCAGACAATGTAATGAAATTTCTTCTCACAAAAAATGTATCAAAACTGGTTAACAGATACAAAAGGAAGGCCATTAAGTTGTAGAAATAATTGATATATTTTACTTCAAATACACTGTGCCTTCAGCTTCTTTGTCTGCTCTTCTAGAACACTTAAAAAGATGCAGTGGCTGCAATCCTGTGTGATCTATAGTTTGTATTGAAACATAGGCACATGCACCAGAGATATGGAAAAAATGAGATGTTACATGGCAGTATAATCACATGGCATTAGAATGAAGATTTCACAATCTCTGTGGTCTAATATTCTCCAAAAATCTTCAGAGGTTCAAGTAAAGAATAATAAAGGCACTCTAACATGTATGTAGGACCAAACTACCCAATTATCATCTTAGGTGTAATTGGACCAGAGAAACTGCAACCATAATCACAAATGATAACTAAGCTTTTAATTTTACAATTTTTCACTAGACTTTGAGCAAGCTGGTCTAGCAGGAGGTGTCCCTGCCCAGGGCAAGGGGCATGGAACTAGATGATCTTTAAGGATCTATCTATGTCTCTATCTATGACTCTATCAAAAGCAAGGAGAACAAACTTGCAAAATTCTGAAGGTTATGAAAGTGCTAGAACTATAGCATTCCATATACATCTTACCAATAAATTACAATAAAAATAATTCAGAAGATCAAATAGAAGTTTTCACTTACGTTGCTTGAAGGGTTAACAGGAAATGGAGACACATCTTTAACATTGATTCGCTGAACATTTTCTATGAGCAGTCCAAAGAGTGGCAAATACATAGTGGCTATTCTTGCTTGATGGCTCTGAATAGAGTTTAACAGTTCATTAACAAATAATAAATTTCATTTTTAATCACCAATTTTTTTTTAACCTATTCACTCACAAGTTACAAAAAAGGAGCATTTAATAAATATTTGCCAAGCCAGAGTTCACATTCCTAAGTTCATAAATGGCAAAATGAGTGATCATAACGGTATTTAATTCTAATTAACAGAACATCAGTGAATTTATTTACTGTTTCAATATAACGCAGAAAAAAACACCTCTAAATTAATGTAATTTTAGCTAAGATGAACCAAGTAAATTAATATTATGTTAGCTTGATAAATTAATACCTTTCATTAAAAAATTTATGGCTCCTCCACAGCACATCTGACATTAAAAAAACTCAGGAAAATTAAAAAATCACTCAAAATTTACTACCATGACATGTAGCCTTCTTATACTCATTTTACAAATAATAGATGATTGAAGGATAGCTGCCAAATAATAATAACTAATGTTTAAAGAAATTAAGAGCTTAAAAACATTTGTAAAAATCTGATTACTTTAGGAAGAACAGTTCAATTACACAGTGCTAAAATATAATAAACACATGTAATGATGTTAAAAGGCACTTTGTGCTTTCATTTGGTAAATATATGGGATTTGCAGATTGATTTTGATATAATTTTCATGTGTATTTTCATCACAGTCTGAACAGAAATAGTCTTGCTGCAAATTAACAAGTCTGTTGTGAAAGAAAAGAATTTCTACATTTAATTTTTATTATTTTGTACTACTAGAATAGCGATACACTTACCCTGGAAGCATATCTATCATCAAAAGAATGCTTTATCATCAAATTCTTGAGCACACTAATAGCAATCTGCCGCACATCCCTGAACTCTTGTAATGCGTTGCCCACCTCCCTTAGAAGCAGTCCCACTAGGAAGTGATTTTTACAGAACTCATCAGTTAATGAATAGTCCAGGTGAAGGTCTGGAAATAAAGTACAAGTTCTATGTAAGGAATGGTATTATTTAAATCAATTTATCAATTCACTTAAGGCTGAACTAAAATGTTTCCAACATTATTGAAAAATTCATATACAAGCATACATATATAATATTTATTCACAGTTATTAATATACCTGAAGCCCAATTCACTTCATAATGATGCATTTATTAAATAGACAAGGATGATGTATATTCAATCAAGAGAACATGGATAAATATGAATATATTATTTTAAAAATATATACTTTTAAATATACAAATATATATAGTAAAAAAAAATATATATATATTTTAAATAGACCAACATTCAGAAGTGTTCCTATTAAATTTACCTGGACCACCATCTCACAAATCCAAATTTGAATTTTGAGTCTATATTCAGGCACTGAAAAGACATATAGTGCACAAAGGCTGTATGTAAATTCTATCTTTCAGGAATTTATTTGCATGGTACAAGTCGAATTTAATTTTTGGTCTGTGGTTTGATCCTAGGTTAGTGAATTTGAAGGAAACCAGCAACAAGAGGAGTTTCCCAGGGTCTATTCTACATCATCAATGACCTGAAAGAGGAGAATGGAGTGCACCCTCATCAAGTTTGTGGATGGGGTATAATCCATACACTCAAGGGCAGGACTGCACTTGAGAACAATCTAGATTCTACAGGAATGGGTCAACAGAAACATCAATTAAATTCAACAAGGACAAATGCAAAACTCTGCACCTGAGATGGATGAACTTCCTGCAATGGTAGGAAGTCATTCCAGCTGTGGAATGACTAGCTTAGGAGTCCAGGTGGACAGCAGCTTCAACAGGAGTTGGCATGATATCCTGGCAACAGTGAAGGCTAATGGCATACTGGGCTGTATAAATATGTATCAGCCACTTTATCAAGGGAAGCGTTTATTCCCCTTTACTCAGCATTTGTTAGACATATCTGTAATACTGTACTTGGGCCTTCTAGTACAAGAAAAATCTTGAGTTCAGTGAAGGACCACCAAGGCAGTTAGAGGGCTGGAGCACATGCCCTATCAGGAGAAATTGAGGGAACTGAGCTTGTTCCATCTGGTGAATGGAAAGCCTGAGGTGACCCGAGCAGGCGGCTGGACTACAGTCCCTTTTAACTCAAATGGGTATATGAAAAAAAAGTAAAAAAACCCAAAACTCCACACCTACCTACAGGAGTGGTGCAGGCTTCCATAGCTAGTGAATTAAAAGGTAATTCATGAAAAAAATGCAAACTTAGTAATCATAGCGGGAAAGGGAGGCAGAGTCAAGGACATAGTTTACTATATTTTCAATGATTAGATACTTTAGATAGATTACTCTCCTGCTTAAACTATTCATTTAAGGTTAAATAAAAGGATTAGAACTTTAGGCTTCCATTTAACACTTTTAAGGTTTCCAGCATTTCATAGACCTGAAGTTACACAGACTACATGTCTAATAAAAAAAAATAATAAAACGGTGACATCTAACAAATATACCATACTCTTGCTTGGAAGAACTTACCTTGGTATCTCTGAACTCTGCCTTTTCCAAATGGCATTGGTAGATTCAAAGGTATGTAGTGCTCATGATTACAGACTACACGAAGAAATTCAAATTTGAATTCGAAAAGAGTCTGCAAAAATTATTTTCAAGTAGAAATTAAGCAACTGATGCAGTGATTTGAACAATACATTAAAAACAGCTTTCTAACTCAAAAGGGTGATTTCTTTCAGTATTGCAGTATGACTAATGTAGACTTCTCAAAGTTCCATATGTCAGTATAAAATAATTGCAGCATAATTCATATTGATAATTGGATATAGTCCTATTTACTGTTCCCATTCTCCAAAGTTACTTGTTTACTAGCATATTATGTACTGATGTAAGACAAGTTCAGACCCTCAGAAGAAATTCTTTGGGCATCTGATACATGCTTTCAACACTACAGTAAATGTATAAAAACTTATCAGATATCGACTTTTCCAAATTTAGCCTCTCTCACATTCAGGCTTAAAATTTCTGCTTAGTGTTGCACCCCCAAACCCAAACATTTTTGCAGTACGCATGCTCTAGTGTGATAAAGTTGCACTTGAACATGGGAATCAAAATATGGAAAAGTGATTTGATGGAAAAAAAATGCTATCGGCACAACACAGGAACTTTTAATGTAACGAGGAAGAAATCTGAAGAATTAATACAGGACTCTATCCAGGTGTATCAAGAAAAAGCAGCTTGTAAAAGTAGTTTGTTTAAAAACACTGAATACCTTCGGATCTCCTGGAGCAAAGCAGCTGATGTAGTTGTTGATTTGCTTGAAAACAAAGCCTCTATCCATAAAAGTAAAACACCTCTGAGGAAAACAAGAAAAACGAAAATAGTAATGATTTAGTACTGTCTCAGTGCTCAGTAATTGTATTTCTGTATTTAAAAAGTTTATTTTCCAAACACATTATTGATATTTCAGTCTGAATATAAAAAGCAGTAAAATAATCAAACTAAATATATGTACATGTGAATATCAAATTTTCCCTTAGAGAACAGAATGTAAAAAAATGCAAATAAAAATGTTTAAAGAACTGTATCTTCACAGAAATTAAAATGACATGCCACCATCAGCTTTATCTACCATTTTATTTCCCATTGTTTTTATCTGCCTACTGGATCTTACTGATTGAAAAAGGAAAGACACTAAAAGTCCGCCTTCATAAAATGAATGCAAATAAACCACTACTCGATGTATGCAGCTGTTGTAGGAATAGAAGGTAACCTAGACAATATATTCAAAGGAAAAAATAATTAAAATACATTTTGGATAAAATATAAATTAATTAAAAAAATAATCAAACTTTCCAACAGATGTCTTCCTGATTACAGAAGATGCAAATTATACTTCAGTGCATTTTAATTTGGACATAGAATTACACTTTAAAAGCATTATGCATATTCAATTTTATGTGAGTTGGCTTTAACATTCTTTGAAATCCATGAAGCAGTATTTTTGGAAAAGTAGCCACAGAGCTCAAGTCACCTACTTTTATAAAGGCAGCGAGGCTGTGATTTGCGTTTTTTGAAGCCTCTGGATTGTCTCTGTACTTCTGAGTGATGTGTGGCATTAGCATGTTAACAACTGTTTCAACTGCATGATGAAAGGAAGCAGAAAATCTCTGGTTTCGCAACAGCTAGAAAAAAAAAAATCAGGTAAAATATTTAATATAGTTTATAACACCAAAATACATCAGAAACTTACTTTCGATATAGATAACCTGACAGAGAGAGGCGAGACAAAGAAAATTTTCAAATTTTCTCATTTGTCATTTAAAGTAACATATTCTTTAAATTCAAGATTTTCATGAAGTTTCTAGACTGAGGGGGGAGAAAAGAGCATTTGGCTAAAAGAAAATAACATCTGTTATTAAAACTCAAGCAAGGCAGTCTTTGATGACAAAAATACATGTATAAAAGTATATAAGTGTAATGCATTAATATTTTTCTATACTACAATAAACTTGGTGACAGAAGCCAAGAATAAAAAGGAATCTTTTAATTTTATTCATCTTCCTTTCCAAAGCAGACACTTGCTGGTGCACATATAGTGACTCTCTTTTCCATCTCAAAAAAACCCACACAGTCTTTGCTGTTCTGCACCTATCTTTTTAGTAACTACTTTGCCTTTTTCCACTATGGAAAGTTTTATTCATGCTTCTTTCTTTCTCTTACTCATCAGTGGCTTCAAATCTCAGCTCTTCCAGGCTTCAGAATCTTACTCTCCATGGTTTTAAGTTCCCACAGTCAGAACTGTTCTCCCTTGCTTTTAGGTAGTTTGACAGTCAGCTTAAAAGATTTTCTCTACTTCATAATTTCCTCCTTTCCACTCATCGTCTATACTATCTCCACAATGATTTTGAACTTTCTGACCAGTACTGGTCTTCTCTTCAGCTTTTTGGCACTGCAAAGCCTCTTTTATTACTCTACATCTTACAATCTTTAATAAAAATTCTGTCTTTTGTCTGCAGGGACTTAATGACAGGTAATGTGAAGCTGAAGAAGCTGATGCTGACAAAAACTGTTTCAACTGTACAGTCATTATGTCTTTCCTTTCTGAAAGCTGAAATCAAAACATCCAAGAATTCTGAATACTTTGTTATTTAAATAAGTTTCTTGAACTATGTTAAATTCCTAGGCAGAACAAATCATTGTCAAGGGCCCTTGATGATTGCACAATTTGATCCCTTTATGTTTGAACTGTGCTCCAAAGTCTCTAGTTCCATTTAAAAAAGGCTGAAAAACATCCCTGTCTAAATATTAACAGTATTCATAATAGAAATAACAATTGAAAAATAAAAATTCTGTTGGTGGGTATACCGGTCAGTGTCCTACAACGTCTTTGCAACTTAAACTTTGTTTGACGGCAATTTAGTACTTTTAGAAATACTACGAAATTCTTGCTATAGAAATAATTTTGCTGCATCCAGAAATGCAACTTTTTATCAGATCTCACAAGCAGGAAATATCTCAATGCATATTTCATTTATTACTTTACCCAGTAAGACAAAAAAAAAGTTAGCAAAATAACTTATTTGATATCTAGGGGGCTTGCAAATCAAGAAGCAATGTTCAGAATTGAGGATATGTGCTAACAAGAGGTGAGTTTGGCTCATTCTTCTTTCACGTCACAGAGATGATGACAATGAGGTTACTTCTAAAAGTGGAAATGTCTTTTTTAACATAAAATGTGTAAACAACAACAAAAATCTGTCATAAAATGTCACTCCAGTAGTTTATAAGCTAAGAACCTTATTTCATGTTGTTGCAGGGGAAGAATGAGAAAGAACAGCAGTTCAAGGCGATACACAGGAAAGTACTAGAATCTAAAGGATCTAAAAGAATTTATTTTCTTTGTACAATTGAATGGTTCATATTTGGGGACTGGTTTTGAAGATACTATATAAAACAAATAAAATATTAACCTGAAATGAATGAGGTACCTATACAACTAGTATACATAGCATGCAGAGCACTTCATTGAGTAGGACATCAACAGAAACCAGACACATATTTTTCAGTACCAAGCTTATGGGCTTCAGTGGGGTGGTTTTGTGGGGATTTTTGGGTTTTGGTTTAGCTTGGGGTAGTTCTTTTTTTCCTCTTTAGGTAGAATTACTCCACGCTTCTACATCTGTAAGTCCTAACAAACTGGACTTTGAAACTACCAAAATGTTGCCATGTTGCCTAAGAAAATATCTGCATGAACTATAAGCATCTTAGAAAGATTTACGGCCACAGAACCTACTTAGTCTATAAAAAACCACCTCACTATGCATCCTTATTTTCTGAAACAAAATGGGGTCTCCTATAGAGTAAAAAGTGCCATCAGTATTTAGATTACTTTTTTTGTGGTTTATCTACTTCTTTATGACAATTTGGAATCAGAAATAAAATGCAACTAGTAATTAGTATGTTCTTTGAAGAGAATCATGCTCTTTCCATGCTTGGTATTTTCTCAACCCACTTTCTACAAAACACTTGTTTACAATCATGCTGTTAAGAGGCAGAGCAAACATTCTTTAAAATGAAATTGTGTAGGGCATAAGAACTACTTAAAACAAACACGAATTTTTCAGAATTTATATGATCATACAAACTCATGTAGTAGACAAAATTTCATGCAATAAGTTGGTATAAAAAGTCACTTGAAAGTTCATAATTCTTACACTGATCTTCACAAATATAAATATACATTGAATTGTCTCCTGCCTACAACTTTTGGTGCATTTTAGTAAAAATCCTAAGATTAGTTCTAACAGCCCTTAGAAATCAATCTCAGAAGACCACAGTTTGTACAGCATGTAAGCTACAGCATATAGTAAATCACAAAATTAATTGCTCAGTCTTTCAAGTACAGCAAATCTGAGGCCATTAGGTCCCAGCTACTCGTTGTTACTACTAAAAATTGATAATAATCAGTGCCTTCTCTTTTAGTCACCTAGGTCACTTTGATATCAAAGAGATGGGTATCCTTCTGAGTAATATGTATGCCTACCCCAATTCACACCATATTTCACACCCAGGTAATCAAATCAGTCTCAGGCATCTATAACTGGCACACTGTTCCTTTAACAGCTTTGTCTTCCCTAAAATGAAAGTCTTGTTAAATTGAATTTGTTCCTCAGGTGTATATGCTGGTGCTCTCCCAATATAATTTATTATTAGGATTACAGACAGATTAGGTTTTGAAGAAATAAGTCAGTATAGCACTAGGAAAGAAATAATCATAAAAATATAATTAAAAAAAAATATCAAGAACTAGTAGCAATATGAAGAGGTGCAGATGACGTGGGAATGGATACTAAAACCATGGACACTGGCTGAGTCATTCTGAAAAGTAAATTGCATTATTTTTTTTGTTTTGTTACAGAAATTCCTGCTTTAAAAAAAAGCTGACATTCTACTGTACTTATTTTATCTACAATCTGATCTCAATTTAAAAATATAATCCCTATTGTAGGGAAGTTATAATTAAATTAAGGAAATAGATTTGCATGATAGCGAGTTAGTGGTTTCTTTGAAGTGTTTTTAAACCAATATGCTGATTCCAAACTTGTGAGGATTTTTGTAAGTTTGTTAAAATCAGGAAAAACGTTTTGCTGTCGAGCCCAGCAAAAAGACAATGTTGTTGTTTTTCAGAGCATCACCTACCAAATCCAACGGAAAACATCCTCAAGCTATACAGGTTTCACAGAAACCATGTTTTGAATACCTTGACCAGATGCACCACATTCTATAATTAGAAAACATGTATCTTCTCACAGAACTGAATACTGTAAAATAAAAAGTACTTACAGTACTGCCAGGTAAATACTGAATCCAACAAAAATTCTTTCCATTTTTTGTTTCAATGTTACTTTTAAATCATAAAATTCTAACTCAATTCCAGAAGACTCTAGAAAATTTCAGCTTTAAATAAGAATCAGTGTTTTCTGCTTTATAAGATTATATTTTCATTTCAGTTGAATTGATTAATTAAATTAGTACAATTAATTAAATTGATTATCATAAGTTCAAAATAGTGGGGTAAAATAAGAAATACTCCATTCAGAGGCAGAAACTCCTTATTCAAATAACATCAAATCAATAATGGACATACAAGTTTACAGATCCCAAATTATTTGAACACATACTATGAAATAGAAAAAAAAAAAGAAGTGAAGAACAGAAAAAAGTCCATCCAAATATTTTTCTTACTTGTGTTTGCATTAAACAGTATTTCTATTGATAAGTGGTAGAAAAAGTTGTAAATCTTTTCTTTTTGCTAGAAATTTTGACAAACTCCCAGTTGATCTGTTAACACAAGCAAGAAGTTTGACTTCTTAAGTGCGAAAGGATGGGCTGCACTACATCCACAGCAAACCCTTAGTGCATATAGTTGCATTCTAAAATCTCTTAAACAAATGGCAGCTGTCACAGTTCCCTAGGCAGTTTCAGCAGTTAGTGATAAATGCTTGCCCTCTTTCACACTTTAAGATATACTTAAATCTGTAGTACTTGTACCATTTAAGTAGTCAACTACCCCTACTCTCTCAAACTAAAGACCTATTTCTGGATTAAATAGAGTACAAGTACGAAGTTAATGTCTCTGTATTAGAGTGTACCAATTTATTTTTGCACAAAACACATATTTCTTGACAATTGTCTAACCTGTTTATAAAAAAAAATATCTCACAATAAATATTCCAGAATTTTTGGTACCACTGCTCCAATTAAAACCTGAGATTTTATTTAAAAAAAAAAATTATTTCATCCTCTCTTTTTAGTACAAGAAACGGGATCATCCTCTGCTTCAAATTTCTATCTCTACAAAGGGTACAGTTCTGGAACCTGGTATCTTTACATGTGATGTATTTTAGTAGGATGCATGGTTCGACTTGAATCCACAAATCATGCTCTTCCTCTCTATTATTATGATATTTAGCAATTTATGTATCAGTAATTAGTACTAAACTGAGTCCAGTTGAATACTGTATTAAGGCAGATATTTTTTTTTATTAACTACTAGATGACAGTCAGTCTGATAATATGATTTAATTCTTCTAACTAAAAGTAAACCAGTAACATGAACAGGAAAACATTTTTATTTATTTGGACATCAAATGTGTTGCTTTAGAGAGTATCTAATGATGAAAAATTCATTTGACCAATTATCACGTGGAGTTCACAAGCTTCGTAAATGGAAAACGAATCAATAACCTCTTTAAAGATGAAATCTATTGAAATAGAAAAGTCCAGAAACGTCAAGTAAGTGGAACTGGGACTGAAACTCTACTGATCATACCAGAGCAAGACAGTATAAAGTGTAGCACTCCAAAGTTTTTTTCCTGATCATTGTCCAAACAACTATTTCCCTGCCCAATCATGTATTTCAGACTTCCAGCTATGTTCTAAATACACAGTGAAAATACTGATAAAGATTTCAGATCAGCCTGGGACTATTTTGTATACTTGAAACTGTACTTTCAAGAGTTGTTTTAATAGAGAAGTAAATAAACTAAAAAGCTGGGAGCAATGTAAGAAAAATACTGCTTATAAGGCATGCTGGTAGAAAAACGCGTGTTTCTAAAATTTTAACATTATCCTTCCAGCATAGGTAATAGCAGAGAATTAAATCTTGAAACTTCTTATTGCATATAAAGGACTGTAAATGACATGATTCACTGTTCTGAGAGTAATTTTATACCACAGCTACTGTTCTGCTCAGGAAAAAGCCCATGTGTTTTTGGGTAGTACTTATATCAAAGTCTGCAATGATATCTATTGCTTCTAGATTCATTGTACCATAAATATTAAGAAATGTAACTAAAGAGTCTTATTCTTTACACAGACAGCTCTACTGTATGGATTTTAAGGTTTTTATCCTTTTATAATAATGTTGACTCTTGCTCTGTAGTTTTTTTCTGTCCAATATTTCAACGGATTTCTTCTGCCGCTTTGCTTTTTCCTGTCCCTTTCTTAGAAAGAAAGTTATTATACAAAAATCATAACCATATATACCATATATATAAAACTTTTCCTTCTAATATGCAATAAAAATATATGATTGGAGAAAGAGACTACACAAATTCTCTTCAGAATAAAATTTTTTTTGTAAAAGTTGACATACCTTCACTTTAGAGTT
Source organism: Scolopax mira (assembly GCA_004320125.1). Taxonomy (NCBI): domain Eukaryota; kingdom Metazoa; phylum Chordata; class Aves; order Charadriiformes; family Scolopacidae; genus Scolopax; species Scolopax mira. The sequence goes on along the minus strand of BJBW01008467.1, from coordinate 112,531 downwards.
TTCTATCAAATGCTGAGCCATTGATTTTATCAGAACTTCAAAGAAAAACCATGAATACTGCAGAGAAAAGAAAACATTCTGTAAAATTGCCACATGCATCCAACAACTATTTCAATATTCTTCAGTTTTGATGAGATAACATATAGTAGAAAGTACAGTTCAATATATACCTTAAGTAGTTTGTTGCTTGTAAGAAAGTCAGCAGATGGCTTTAAAATTGTCGTCATGGACTTCGTCAATTCTTCATGTACTGTCTTATATTCAGAAGCAACATAGGGTTCTGCTTTATAAGCATACTTGGGGAGGAAAACCAGAATATAATATGAAACTATGACATAACGGGAAACTATTGAATTTAAACAGATGCAACTCAATTTAAACATACTCTTTTTAAAGAAATAAAAACGGAAACATTTCATTTACTTTTACCTACCTTGACATAAGACCTCAGGTAGCTATCCAAGCCTTCTTCATGACACTGAGCAACAATATGGATAATAACCCTAAACAGACAAAAGGCAGAAAGGACTTAAGCCTACAAAGAAAGCTATGATGCAATAGCAAAAATGCTACTCAGTTACAGATTTAGGCAATAACCCAGTCATCACTTAAACTCTCTGAAGCGCTTAGAATTCTTTACCTTGTCACATTGACTGCAACCTCCTCTTGAGTTGCTCTAGTGAGAACTCTAAACAACTGATTTAGAACAGTTGGCAGGAAGGCTATCATCACATGGCCTTCCATAGCATGAAGGCTCTAAAAGAAAGCAGTAATAGTGTTACTCCCTTGAAACAACAGCATTTAAGTCACAAGATCTGAAACAATAAATTTTAATGCAAGTCTTTTTCTAAGAATACATGCTGCTTGCACTACTTGGTTTTCATTACCTGAAATACAACTGCACAAGATGCAATTGAGAATAGTTTCCAACATAAATGTTTGGCAAATATTTTCTACATTTCAGTAAATTAGGGATAAAATTCAGTTTCTATTAAGAGGATTTTAGAAGTAGTTATTTTTACGTTTCCATTCAAACATATTCAAGTAATATTTTAATGAAAACACAAACTGTGTACACCACAGCAAGCTGACACCGACACTCTGGTATGCTTCGCTATTTTGTCCACCAATGCAGACATTCAGCAAACAGAAGTTCCACAAAAACATACAGACCGCTTACCTCTGATAAATGCAATACTAGTTATACTAGTTACTGCAAAACAATACAACTAATATGTTAAAAACCAGAATGAACTAAGAACTCCCACTATCTAATGCTGGAAACTGGAGACAGTGAATTAGTAACCACTCAACTTCTTCGTGATACACCTTTGCATTCCATCATCTGCAAAAGGTACTAAAGACATAACCGTCCTGACATAAAAGGCAGTGTATGGCATTTCAGCCTACTTTGGTTTTAGCCACAAAAATCCCCACAGTTAAAGGGAGTTCAACACACAAAAAAGATTATTATAAAAAAAATCAGTATATTTGCTGAACACGTGTACAGACGACACATTTCAAACATTTCCATTCAGTTTTAAGTAGCTGTCATGTCTGTGAATGCTTGCCTCTATGCACATCTACACTATTCAGGACTCAAAACAGTCTTCCTTCCTACGTGATGTGAAACAGTAGTTATATGCTACAGCACCTTTTCTATAGGCTTGAATATCAGAGTACTGGATAGACATGGAACTTCAGCTGACAGTTTTTTCCAGGATGCAGATGTTTTTTGTTAAAGGCGTTGTTTTAAGCAGGACTCTGAAGTGACTCATAACCCAACTTCTAATGCCTTTGAAAACTCAATTACACTTAGACTGCCAGAAGTAGCTGTGCCCTTTGATCCCTCAGGTAGCAATGCAGGTAACTACAAGCAGATACCACACCTTATGAGATGCTAAGTGATGTTTGGGATCATGAAACACGAAGGAGAGCTTACAAACATCTTGAGTCAGGTGAGTCTCAGAAAACCTTTAATTACAAGCATCAGATGATGCTTACACAAAATCCTGTTAGGGTGGGCAACAGCAGAACACAGAATAGAATACTTGTCAGGTTCAGCAATTCAAGCTGCTCTGCCAGTAGCATGCCAACTTCATGAAGGAAATTAAGTCCTAAGTACTTAAACGTGTCATTGCCATTATAGCATAAACATAACCAGTCTTAGTGCTAGCACCATCTAATCAGAGACCATTTGTTACAATTACTGCTGCTGCAGAAAGCAGTGGAAATAAGGATGGCTCCAGATCTAAAATTACCAAGGAATCTGAAAATTATATTTCAAGTAAGAAACACCGAGAAACAACATCTTATAACAAAATAAGAGTCTCAGCAGCAGAAATGCCAATGAGAGACATCTCTAGTGATGCATTCCAGGTAACCATTGGGGAATAATGAAATCCAGTTACAAGACAACTTGTTCTTTGCCTTATCTTTTCAATGTGAAGCTAACATTGCCAGAACCCTTCTAAGGGGTTGTACTATTGCCATATGCTTTGACAGCACTTTTTGGGACTGCAAAATTCCAGAATGATAAAGACAAATAGGAGACTGAGATTGTACCAAAGTTGATCACAGAAGTCTCAGGTGCACAGAGCTATGGTTTTGACATAACCAAAGTCACAAAGCAAGTCCAGCGTGTCAGAAGTATGCCACATTGGATAGATAAGCTCTTACTTACACGTCCTGAGTAGACAGTCTGGTTTTATTAATTGATGGTATTCAATTACAACAAGAAATTTGGGTGTGCCTAAGAAAATCAGGGGTTACTTGTGATACCCTACTGAGATTTTAAAGTGACTGAATTTTGGGCTTCATAGTAAAAATCTGGCCTATTTGGTTAAGAAAAACTTGTGGAAACCATGCACTCTATTGATCTAATCCTGAAAGAGAACTGTAGAAATGATAGCGATGACCTCCTAAGCAAAATTTTAGAAAATTTTGTCACCATTCCTTACCATTCCAATGTGAGTTCAATTTGATTCTGTTGAAAAACTAAACCATTAGTGTTTTGAAATTATCACTCATAAAGCTGACCAATACTGTCTCATTATTTCCTCATGCTTTCCTCTTATATTGCAATTGTAAATGATCTAGGGCAGGAAGTACCTCTTTGCTCATTTTATAATGCATATTCCATTAATAAGGCCTAAAAAAATGTCTGAAGCTCCTAGGTTTTGCAAAAATATAAATAAATATATCTGTTATTCACTGCCATTGTATACCTTAAGATATTTTACAAGATCAGTTCCTAGTGCACGTGCTCCAGACTCTGTTTTCTGACAGTACTGAAAAAAATTATGTAAGTGCTGGTCCTGTCAAAGACAAAAAGAACAATAAATTAAACAATATCTAACATTACTATCCATAATTAAAACTAGAACACGTTAAAAATATTTTATATAGAAATCCATATGTGTCCATAGATTAAATTTTCAAAAATAACTGAAGTGCACTACTCCAAAGACTAATTTAGCCTACATGGAACTGATTTCTTTTTTTTAATCCACATGAGAAATTTCCAGTGATTTTTGAATACCTGTTATAGAAAACACCACATATATCTTCTGAAAACCAACTGACAGACAGAAAATAGCATACTTAATGTTAGTTATCTCAAACGACCATATGTATTTTAAGAGCAGCTATAATAGGACTCATTGCTTTGCAGACAGGCCAGTAAACAGCTTTCAGACAACTGAGACCTCTCATCTAACAGGAAAATTCAGGTTAGAATAGATGACAATGTTAGACAAAAGGCTCAAGTTTTGAATAACTTCCATTTAAGGTCTGCTGTTTTTCACAGCTGATGTGAAAGAGAGATACAGCGCAGAGTGTCCAAGAGACAAAAAAAGTAAAAGATCAGCATATTGAATTTAAGCAACTTCACAAATAGTGTATATACATATATCAAACACACATTAGTCCTAGAATTTTATCTAATTTAACTTGTTTTATAACTCACCTGTGTGTACACAGTTGACACCAGATGAGTTGATATTTTTAACAGTTGTTTGCCTCCATCTACCCATTTAATTTCAGGACCAGAATGCTGCACGCACACATGCAGAGGAAAAGTTAATAACATAGTACTATACCACAGTAAAACAATTTGTTAACAGTACCACAAACAACAATTTAAAAAAAAAAACAGGTTGAAGAAATGTGTGTAATGAATAAAGTCATAAAAAAATGGAAAATTATGCAGGCAATATTACCAAAAGCATTTATGAAGCTTAATTATTTTTTTTTTTTTGAAGGCCCACAGAAACTTCCTTACTGGCTAACAAAATTGCTTTTCTGTAAGTCACAGATTTCATGTTTCCCTACAACTCTGCACCGAAACTTCTGATCAGAGAGAAATATCTAGTTTTCAGAGAAAAATAACATAAGAATTTCCGCAGACACTGACACTGTTTAAACCTTAACATAGGTCACTGTTATGTGAAGCAGCCAGTACTTCCTTCCCATCTCATTTCCAAAGAACTGAGAATGGGAATGCTCAGCTGTCTACTCTGACAACCAGGTAGGGAGATAATTTACTGCTAAATATACAACTAGTCATATTGGTCCTAAACTTCTACCCACGGCTATGGAGCAGAGACGAATAGCAGAGGCATAAAGAATACACCTACAATGTGAAAAGATGAAAGACGTGAAGGAGACGATGGTTGGAAAGCTTACAGCCGAGTTTAAAAAAGACAAGGTGGTAGAATAGGAGGAGAGCAGCGCATCTTGCTGTTGATTTTAGGCCTCTTCCTCCAAAATGAGTCAATTTTGTCTCCACATTTCATTTAGTCAAATCTCCTATCACCTTTAACATTTTTTATCCTCCTCTGTATCATTTTTATTGCTACAATTTTGCAAGCTTTCTGCTTTGAAAAATACAGCCATAAATTTTAGTAGTGAAGTATAAAGATCACAATAATCAAGATGTGAGAATAAGACTTTTTCAGGAATAAAGGACTTACTGAAAGGAGACAGCATGAAATGCTAAAAAAAATTTAGTAAAGGACTTCAGATTATTTGCATATCTTCATAAACTCAAAATAATTTAATATATAGTTTTAAAATTACTGTAACTTCTAGTTAATTATTACTACCAAGAAAAAAAAATAAACAAACATTTCCTAAGTACACCAGCTAAATAATACTAGAAATAAGTATTTAACAATTTAAATGAAAAACTATATTAGGTCAGGTTGATTCAAATTCTTGTTAAAGTCAGGATTTAGTCATAACTTTTGTATCTCATTTCTGTCTGGTTTGTTTCCTCTAGGTCAGATGTTTAACCTTTGCAAAGTGCCCTGTTTCAACTATAAAAGAAAAAAATTCTACTAGAAAATTACTTAAATCTTATCAGACTGGGGAATTACAATCAAACCTTTTCTCCACCTCTTTTTTTGAAAGATTAGAGCAATTTTATATAACATACCTTTCCAATCCCCGTTTCTTGATAACTAAGATAGCCTGATGGAAGATTTGCTGACACTGGGATGTGTTGCTCATTGGTCACCACTCTTCCATCTTTTATTAGAGGAAGCCAAGAATACCCAACTATGGAACAAGAAAGGCAAGTAAGTTTAAATATGTTATGAATCTTTTCATAAACCCTTACAAAAAGTCTTAACTGTACACTTCTGATACACAATTCATAAACCAGAAAATGTAAGGACCAAATGATTTAAACTCAAATAAAAAGGTAAATAAATTGTCACTGAGGTTGGAAAAAACAGATATTTGATATACATTCTAAAACATTTGAAACATTTAAAACAAAAGAAATACTTAATGAAAATTTTCAGTCAGTTTAATGTAATTAGAAAGCATTAGACAGATTACAAAAGCCACAGGTTACCACATAAGCATACTTCATAAAATCTCCCCAGTAGATACTGGAAGTAAAGCATTAGTGTACAAACCTTGTGTTTCAATAACATCTTTTTTCTTTGTACTCCCTTTGCTTGAATTATCACAGCTGACATGGTAGAAGGTGAACAACAAATGGTGCTTTTCATGTAACTGAGTGGGCAATTCTATTTTAATCTGAAAGGAAAAGAATCACAACCTTTGTAGAAGTATTTCAGCTAGAGCTGTGATGTGCCTTACTGGTTGCATGCATTAAGAGCTATCCAGGTTATATATTATTTGAAGCAAGATCAAGAATCACACACACAGAACTTACAAAGCTCTACTTACAGGGAAAAGGAGGCTGGGGTGGTGGTCTGATTTAACTGAAATCATTATCAAGAACTTTGCAATACTCAAATCTTTTCTTGTATTTTTGAAACTTACATAATACTTACACCAAAGTTACCTCAAACTTACACAAAAAGTTACCTCAGAAAGGTAGCTTACCTCATCATAAAACTCTGGATTTTGATGGTGGTGCAGAACAGCAGCAAATGCACTTCTAGTAAATACTGGTCCACCTGGCCTGCCATAGATACACTAATAACAGGGAAAAAAAAAAGGGAAAAAAGAACAAAAAAACCCCCTGTGATCCTTTTTCACTCTCAGTTTGGATCTGTTTCATCTAGAATTTGGAACAGTTAGGATCTGTTTCACCTAGAACTTGAGGTATTTTAACGTATATTTAACTTGGTTCCTTTGAACAGACAGGGAATTACATGATCTGTAGTCTGCCTGCTGTGCAGCAGAGCTGACACTGGGATTTCACTTCAGGACTCCTATCTGTTTTTCTACTTCTTTTCTTCCAGGCACCTCTTATACACCATGGTAGTTTGTAAACAAACACAGAGCTCTGCAGTTACCTAAAGCTTTACTGTTTTAACTTAAAGAATGACTCTTGTAGAAATGCCAAGTTTATTCTTGGCATTTTTGTTGATACAAAGAAATTAAATCTTCTCAGACTTCTTTAGTAATCTTTTATATTAAAAACAAGCAAGTCATCTAGAAAATACTCTTATGCCAAATGCAAAAGAAAGACAGAAAGCCACCATCCCAAACTAGATCAATTAGTGCAATGTGTTACTTAGCTAACTGTCCACTATTTTCTTTTAGCAGTCACAAAAATCAAAAGACTAACCTTTAAAGGCAAAGAATCCTCTTCATCAGAATCCTTGAACTCAATGCATACTGCAATGTTTCTAGCCTAAAACAGTATTTTAAAACAAAACCACAAACACTTAGTTGTAAGGATCAGAACAGAAACATAATATGTAAACAATCTTAACCAAAGCTGAGAAAGAAGAATGTACAGTTTTCTGTACTCACCTTGGCAAAAGACTTTTGACTATCATACTTCAAGTGCTTTGGATAAACATAAAGATGATTGTTGTAGATGGTGAAAGGCTGAGTGTGTTTTGGTATACAGGGAACAAATTCCTCTATTTCAAACGTTATAAGTGTCTTGGTACTGTTTTCAAACTGTTTCATGGGAATGTACGATGAGTTAACATAATCTGAAAACACATTTAAAAACCAATAAAAAACTGAAGAGAAAAACCCTGAATGCCCATTTAACAGTGTTTATTAATACTCACTTGGAAAATCTGGTGACACGTTATCAATTGTAACATCCAGATTTCCTAAAATAACAGGAAGTTTGGCCATCTTTTCAGGTCTATAGGAAGGAAAAAAACCTCAAAGTCAAGCTAAATGCAAAACTACCAGATGCCAGACAAAAGAGATAATAGGAAACAGAGGCAAAAGTAATATCCTGAAATAGAAGTATTAGAGCAAAGGTGGTTTGGGGGTGGATGACTGATCTAGTCTTGCTTTTTGCCTAAATTCACATTTTTCCTTGTCTTTAAATTCTCAAAAAAAAAAAAAAAAAGAAAAAGGCTTTATTCACGAGAAAAGCCTAAGAAAAAAGCGTAATATTTTTATTTCTTTAAATGAAAATAAAATACCTTGTTAAAGATAGGTTTTATTTCACATGTAATAACTTGTTATCATTTGAAGCAAAGAGAGGACCTATAAGTAAGCTTTTTAAACCTCAACGGCCAATGTTAAGCATTTATTTGGGGGAAAGTGAAGGGGGAGAAAAACAGTAAGTTAACAAAAAGCATCTTCTACTCCTTTTTCCCTACCTCCTCCTTTTCTAGAGTAATAACTTACCCTGCAAAATATTTACTATTAATTAGTCTACTATGAATTTTTTTAGATGTTATCATGTAGCTAATTCAGAAATAAGATCTGAAGTAAGAGTATTTTCCATGTTAAAACACCAGTGTAGAACCCGTTATAGTAAAGATAGCAACATGATATTTTTTAAATTATTGCAGAAGAAGAAGATGCAAAACTTTCCCAAAACGCAAGCCCATGGTGTGAAACTAGCAACTTTTTCTGGTTGGAGTCTGGACTCCAATTGCAATAGCTAAGCCTTAGACATTACAATCTCTTTTACTAAAATTCCTGGGAAATAATGCACAATTCCAGAAACAGCATGCTGAAATAACCAAGTGCATTTCCTTAACTCACAAAGTAAAGTGATGTGGCAGGCTAATCTACTGTATTTTTTTCAGTTTCAATAATATTATTTATGGCATGGAGTATCGGTAGGCAACAATTTCAAGGCTATGTAAACTTCAATAACACTTTCAGCAGCTTGCTAAAATGGAAACAAAATATCTATTACAAACTTCATCTCCTTAACAGATTTGGTAAGCAAGTAAAAAGTAAAGAAACTATAGCCCAAGCCTTTTATGGGTTCATATAAGTCTCATATGGTTAGTGATTGTTCAAATTAATACAACTCCAGCAAACTGTACCATAACAGAAGTAGAAATGCCTCTGCGAAGCAGCAAAGATTGCTCTAATAAGGAGATTAAAACTAGTTTATTAATAGGGTCAGCTGTGAGTGGGAGATCTGTGTGCCTTGCACCCAAACTGATGTAGTCTTCAGGAACACTTTGTAAGAAAGGATGACCAGTGTTCTATTATTTAGGCATCCTGAGCCACATGTGCTCCCAAGGAAGGTAGACTGGATACTGAATTCCTTTCTCTGAGCACTAGCATTCTCTGTCCAAGGTCAGCAAACATATGATTCATGCTCACACTTGTTCTCCTTTGAGAAGCAGGAGAGTGTATTGTGCAAGCATAATTCCTAACACAGAGCTACTTCAGGATACGATGCTTACTGCATGTTAGACATGGCATAATACTTCTGCCCTGATTGTAGTCCCCAAGATCTTGTAGCTTGTATGAAGGCCTTGGTTATATTTATAAAACTTCTATATTTGAAGCAAAAAACATATAAATACATATATCAAAAGATTATATGTTCCACTTCAAGACTGTAACAAAAAACAGTGAGACAGGTGTGTCAGGGTGTGGTTGTTTTGTTTTGTTTTTTTAAAGGGGAAATTAGACTTACTTCCTGAAATCTGCTAACAATTTCAGCATATCTTCATTTGAAAGTTTATTACTGTCTTGTCTGTAGAGAGGAGAAAATCTTGCATTTTTGTCCAGGGTTCCTGAGGCATCTTTAAAAAGTGACCTGAAAGTCAAAATCTTGCTTTCAGCTGAGTTTATAAAAGTGTTGAAATTGTTCAGGAAATTTCTTTACTACAAGATAAAGGGTGGTGTGGTATCCTCTAATATTAAGCATTTAATACTCTTGTTCTTGTGAATTTTAACATATGAATAGCTCAGTCTAAAAATCAAGTGTGAATGATTTCATTCTTAGTAAAATAAAAAAATATTGACAACAGAACACAATTGACAATATTCAATGGTTTGACTAATAATGAACATTTAGAACTTTTTTTCCGTACTACAAAGAATGTAAGTTTTTTTTGTCAGAAATCTTTGGTTAATTGAAAGTAAAACAAGAAATAATTTAAATAGCACTTTAAGTTTTACAAGATGTGAGATACAGAAAATAATGTTAAAGAAAAGTTAGGAGAAAATACAGATTTACAAGATCTGCCCTTACCTAGCTGCCCAGGCAAAAGGCATTCTATATTGACCTAATCTCTGGCACGCCTGTTTAGCATTCTTCAAAACTTTCTGTGCAGCCTGCAATGGACATAAGAAATAGCCACATTTAAAATGCTACATTTTTTGCACTGTTAGTACACAAGAAAAAAACCTCACATTGACATGAACTGAAAAATCTTCTTTAGAAGAATTATCCTACGTATGTGAGTGAAAGACAAATGAATATACCTCTTAACAATTCATTTCAGGTTAAACAGGTGTAATCCCAGAGAATCAGAACAGAAAAAAAAAGATCCAAACTAAGTGTTCAACTGTATAAAATCACAAACAAATGGATACCAGAAATGAACAGCTTAAGTTAATATAGCCATGAATGTTCCTATTGGCTACTCCTGCAGTACGAGGCAACACAAGTCTAGCACTTGGCATCAAATTTGGGAACACTTGGGCTTACTTAACCTTCCCATGTGGCTCAGGCCCAAGACAGCCCAAAATCAGTTACTTAGTTCAGGTTTGTTTTAGCTCACTAACAGTCAGCGTACACACTTCAAAACCAGACTTAAAATACAGAGCTGCTGTTTTCCAAGGATAGCTGAAAAAAAATTTCAAGTATTCCTGGAAAAGCAAATCAGTAGTCTCATCTATATTAAGACCAAGTGAAAAATACAGGTTTTTTTTTTCACATGTAGCTTAGCCAGCACTAAATCTCTAAGAAAGAACACTGTTCCTCTGCAGAGACTGAAAGTTAACCCTTCCTTTTTCCCTTTCACTAGCTGAAAACAGGAAGAATGTGAACAGTGTCTTAAGACCTTGCTTAAAGCCCCCCTTTTTTCTCCTAGTATTCTCGTCCAACTATTTAAGCACAATCAACAAAATTAAAACTATTCTTCAGCAACAAACAAGAAGCAGGAACTGACAAAGCTTCTTGTAGATATGTTTCAGAAAAATTTAAAATATTATGTCATCCTAGACTCCTGCAAACTTAATATGTTTCAATGGTTTATTTCCAAAGGTGATTTGGAGTTCTATTAAATCTGAAAAGCATTTTATACATAAAAACAGATGCTTAATGATCTCAATGCTCCCAAAGGAAAAAAACAGTAAGTGTGCAAATAAAGCTACAGTAAACTATAGTCACCAAAAAGTGAAACAAAGAAAAGTAACTTACTAGCTGAATTTCATATAAAAGAACTAAGCTTTTCATTGATATCCATTAATTTGAATTTAACCTATCCTGTCTCAGCACTTTTTATATGCCATGGAAGAAGATAACTTACCTTTGAAGAATCTGAACTTTTCATATATGGTTCAGCACAATGTGTAATACTTCCCTGTAACACTTTTTCTATTCTAGCCACAAGGAAAATGTCAGTATGTGGACACGTGACTGAGAATATTCCCTAGAAATAAAACAAGAGATAAATATAAAATGAAAATGCACACACATTTTACATCACATAATAGAAAGCCATCCAGAGCATGTAGGAAAACTCTCTACTTGCATCCAAAATCCTACTAATTCTTTATGTTACTAGTCCTTACCTGCTTTGGATACTGTAACACTGTTTCATGAATGTCTTGAACTCCATGTAAGCCGTCACCACTGCCATTCACCATTTGTTGAGATGCATTGGATATCATCTGTCTTACTGAGGCATGGTTCAAATCAACATGGAAATCCGCTGAAATCTTCCTGTTGTTTTTAATATCAAATAGGGATAATGTGACAAAGAAAGGTTCTACCTAGACATGTCAAAAAAAAAAAAAGAAGCAAATGTCATTGCTGGCATCTATTTTACTGTAAAAATGTGTATGAAAGGAAGGTAACACTTTTATAAACAGTTACACACAGCCATCTCTCTAGATATTACTTACAAGATATAAAAGAAAAATTCCACTTTCTACAACGTAACAAAAAGATTAGTAGCAAAATTACATTTTGTAGGATTTAGGCTCTCACTTTGACTTAAAGGAATAGGAAAAAAACCCACAATATAAGTTTCTCAATCATAGGAGGGGATTCCAGCCATTAAGAAGTTCCAAGAAAATACTGAAGACATTCATTACCATGTTAACAGAAAATAATTAAATTATTTACATTTGTTGTTGGTCCTTCTTCATTTTCTGCAACGCAGCTTTGCAAATTAAAAGCTAAATCGTTACACTTCACAAGAATTTTTTTTCCAAATTTCTCTTCAAATGGCTTCACTTCTGGTTCAATACCAGAAAAGTCAAGTTTCTTTAAAAAGAGAAAAGAAAGATTAAGGTAAGTTGGTTTTCCTCTCAAAAGGATCAACATAAAAGAAGCTAACATGCTTCCTTGTAAATAGTCTAACCTGTGCATCTGGATCCAGGGCAAAAAGTTTAACTCTGCTTTCACTTTTCAACTTGATCTCTGCTTCTCTGGTACTCTGTTCAAAATAAGAATAAAAGTCTTAATATTATACACTATACACTATTAAATCAAAGCGGTTTTCAATTTCATTCTTTTTTCTGTGACGTTTAAAGCTTTACATGATTTCAATATATGCACTCGTCTCCCCCTAACCAAGCTTTGCAACTCCTTAGTTTAAATTTCTCCATCACATTTGCGTAAAAAGTGAGAGAAGACTCTTCTTCTCTAAAGGCTTTTCCAGGCCTAGAAACACAAAAACTTAGATCAGCACCATGTAACCTTCCAAACTCACGGGAAGTATACTCCAGTGTAGCTCATACAGCACTTTGACTCCTTAAACTGTAACTTTCATAATACTACTTTATTAAATAAGAAAAAGAAAAAAAGTATGAATGTAGGTTAAAGCTCAGAGCTATCCTGAGACTCTAAGATTACTCAGGAAACAACAGGTTACCTAAATTAAGAAACACCATTATAGCTTGCTCTCTTTTTTCTCTTTCTTGGTTTTTTTTTTCTTTTGTTTTCTTGAATTCTACTGCCAAAGAAGTGGTTTTCCTGTGGGTAGATGGAAAACACAAAAAAATTTCCAAAAGATAAAACCCTCAGACTGAAAAGTGACCTGGTTGAGTACACTGTACACTGATCCTGCCTGGGATTTATGGATACCTACCTATTGACAGTAAAGAACAAAATAGAATATGAAAACTCTTGGTATACATAGGCCACTTTTTCAAAAAAAGGTATTATTTAAAGAGTGATCTATGGCTTTTAAAGTCACAGAACATGAAATATGCATATGCATGTGCCAAAATTACCCATGTAGAACTGCCATGCCCAAAGAAGTAGCTGGCTAAACAAGGATACAAGGTCTTCTATTACAGACAGGTGCCTATTTTTTGCACAAGCCTGCATAGGTTAAAAGAAGTTACTAACCCAGAGTGCTCATCACTGACCATCATCTGGAATTGATCTACTATCTACATCTGCTTTGCTGGGATTTGAAGAAACACCTACATTGAGAAACATTGTCAAGAAAAAAAAAAACACTAACAAAAAAACCATCAGCTCTAAGAGCTCAAAATCCCATTTTAGGTTGATAATAATGAAAAAAAATTTCACTTAAAGAATGCATTTCAGAAGAGGAACTTCTGAGATGTTGTTTGAGAATAGATGATCTAATGGATTTCATTTATTTCACATTTTGTTATCTTTATCACACATGAGAGAAAAGAGAAGACACCGTGGAATACACAACCAGACACTTGATATCAGTAGAGTATTGGCAGATTTTGCTTGTTCAACAGCTGTATGATCGAAAAATACTCGACTAAACTGTGAAGAATTTTAAAGATGGCAAGAAGCTTGCATGTATATTTTGGATAGGGAATAGTCAATAGCAAGAACTGAGGAGGAAGATGACCTAATCATAGCAGCAAGAGAGCAACTGTTTCAGCTAAATCATCTTGAATAGTTTTAGATTCCCTGGTGTTTTGTGTACTAAAGACAATACAAAAATATGCATTTTTGGCTAACGGATTGGGGCAGTCAGAAGTCAGGAACTGAAAATGTACGTAGTAATTGACTCTGTTTACAGCACAGCAGTGACTCTGTAATCCCATTTCCATATCTGTAAAACAGGGACAATGTTTTTCTACCTGAAGGAATACTGAGACACATAATGGTTAAAGAGGTACTTAGGTACACTGGTCAAAAAATTCCATATTTATTTAAAAAGGAAGTAATATTTGTTTTCTCTGAAGATTAAAAACCAACAAAACCCCTACATTCACTGTTGGTACTTAAGTTACAGATAAAAGGAACATGAAGTAGGCAGGACAGACAGATGGCACATCTGTGCAATGAAGCACACAATACCATCTTATTTAGTTTATGTCATAAACTAACAGCTGTTGATAGAAAAATGAAGGCTTGGAGACGTACTCACAAGGGTTAAAACATTCCTAAGAAGACTGTTTTTTCCCCTATTGTCAGGTGCTTTACAATCACCCCTGAAGGAATTTTTCTTTCCTCATAAGGATATGAGGTCAACTATTGTGGAAATCTTCTCCTAGAACTAACAAAAATAATACAGCAACTATAACTCTTCTAAAAAGAAGGCTCAGTACCTAAGTCTTCCACTGGGGAAAAAAGAAACAAACCTAAATAACATCTGAAAAGACAATGCAAGAAAGAAGACAACAGGAAAAAAAATCTCAAAGCAAACAGCATTTATATAAAGTAATCAAGTTAAGGCACAGTGTACTAATGCAAACAGGCAGATTTTTCACTTCTGTACTTCTCAGGGAAAAAAAAAGCTAGAAAACTACATTTGAGATAACTACTTTGAAAGGTATTTAGTAAAGATGAACTAAAACAGGAAAACTGAAAAACTTATTTTGAAGGAAACAGAAATTTAAATGGGTTATAACCACAGAATAAAAAAAAAAGCAGCACTTAAGAACTGATAAAAATAACTGGCTAGGAAAACACCTAGCTTAAAGAGTTGCATGCTTCCAATCAGAAGGTTATAGAAACAGAAAGCAGCATTTCTAGTACTAAAACTACATGGGGGTGCTGAATAAAAATCCCCTCTGGAAGACATAAGGAACTTAAGCATTCCAGTAACTCTGACTATAGAGAAAGAAAAATCATAGACTAACAGATTCACAGAATCATTTTCATTCAAAAAACCCCTTTAAATGTTTCATATAAAAGCAGCATCTAATTTTATATTTGTTTCTGAAATAAGTTTTCATAGCCTCATGTAAGTATGCTGTTTGATGCTTACAGGTATTCCGAGGAAAACTTGAAATAATTTCCAAATACAGCCATAGCTACAGTTAGATTGTCACATAATAGCCTTTTGTGTACATGTGCTAAATCGATTACAAAGCAGTAATAGAAAGAATTAAGTGAGCCAACCAGTTTGCATGCTAAAAACTTGTTAATGTATTTTGACTGCATCTTTTGCTGTGTTAGCTATTGTAATAGACAGAATTTGTTGCACTGTTTGTTTCTCTTTTCTGCACTCCCTTCAGGAGTGGTTACTAGGTCACACAGATCCTCAAAGAGGAAATGCTACAAAGCTTCTCTGGACTTCTAACTATAAAAATGAAACCTGACTTTAGTATAACTAGCTTTCTATAAAAATACCGTAGCACTTACCTGCATAGCAATACAAAATATGCAAAATACATTAAACTAATAAAATACCAAAACATGCTGCTTTTAAACAGCATGTCAAGATTTATCTAAGCAACTTTAAGGCAGTAGTTTGTTTGCTTCCAAAAGCAGAAAATAAAGCAGCTCAATACATGAAAATGAAGAAGCCCATCTATTCACAGAAAAGTTTCTAAGCTTTCAAAGCACCACAAACTGCCTGGAAGGTAGAAGCCAATACCTTACCTTTACTGAAAGTTCATGTGGCTAACTTTTAGTTTAGTACTTTATAAATGGAATTCATGTTTACAATATATATTACCTTGGCCATTTCTGGATAGTAGTTATCAAAACTACTTGAGGAACTTTCCAATTTGCTTTGTTCATCATCTGAAATTATAAAACCACATTTAAAAATATATTAAAAAACAAACAAAAACCCCCCCAAACCCCAAGCTACTCACAAAACTCCATAGCAAAAACTTTTCTGTTGTTTTGTGGTTTGTTGTTGTTTGCTTGTTTTTTTTAACTCCTACCTCCTTGAAAATGGACAACTCCATCATTTTGATGCAGTTACATTTTGGAGGATGTAATCAGTTACAGAAATTGTTAAAGTAGCAGTTATTTCTAATTTTGCCTAGAAAATAGCTTTAATATTAATTTTTATATCAGCACAGGGAAAGGGTATAGTAATGTAAATTTCTGCATTGAATCCTTCCGCTATGCATTGTAACTTGATTTCAAAACAAGTTCCCTCTGTTCATTAAGTTCCCAGCTCTACTCTCCAGCAGTTACTGGACTTACAAAGCAACCATTCATTTAGCTATAAGCAGCTTGCAGTTCTAAGGGCAACTGGGAATCACTGACTAAAATGTCTTCCACAGAGCTAGGATTCTCTTTTTCCAATTTGCTTTTATGCTATACATCACATTCAATTCTTGCAATCTTCATCAAAGCCTGTGATATCTAATTTGAAACTCTAGTCTTTTGGGTATATTGTGCTATTTATAAGCAGAACAACCTTCTACAACCTCTTTCAGTTTTTCTGGATATTCATACACTTGGTCTTACACCAGTTGCTTTCCCCATCCATTCTCATGAGGAAAAATGCACACAAGGACACATAGAATACTCCTTTGTCACCAAACTATCAATTATATCTACATCACATTCCTTACAGATATCTGCCTTATCTATCCTTAAAAGGCTCCAACAGAAAAGATTCTACACCCAAACAATCTATTTCAGGACTTCAGGGAAATATTTGTGTTCAAGTGAGTTACATCTAAATATAAAGTCCCTCACTGCAACCACAATTTCTTATTCTTCTACCTACAGTGACCACAGAATAGATTATTCCATTTTCAGCAGCATTGTATGCATTTCAAAACAAGACCCTCCTAAGATTTCTCTTTCCTTAAACTGCTTCAGTCTGGATTTTTCATTGCAGATTCTATTTTTCTAGACTTCTGATCAGTCTCATTATTCTCTTCTGGATGTAACTGGATTGATATCAATACAGAGCAGTGCTATTTTAATGCCAAAATGTCAAAAATCACATCAGTTCAAACAGATAGTGAAAAAACTTACAATTTTTATCACAACACAAATGAATTTAGCCATAATAAAGCCGTTCTTTCCAAATGCATGTACACATTCATTGTCACACAACTATATTAGCATTGCTAGAAACCCTGCTTACCTTCGTGAGACTCTCCATTTCTTTTTTCTTGCATTGCAGCCTCAAAATTAAGCTGTAGGATTTTGTTCAGAGTGTTTATCCATTCTTCCATTTCAAGTTCACTATCTGCAGCTAAAAGGTAACTACTCTTGTCTTGCATCTTGAGCTCAAATGCAAAACGTCTGACTTTATTGTTCTATAAGAAAAAAAAATATCTTTATAATATCTTTACATACTGTCGACTCACAGTCAAAGGAAGTTACATGTATTTCAGATCTTTTCCAAAAAGTATATGGTTTGGTATTTTGAACAAGTGTATTATAATTACTTTCTGACATTTGGCCTTTTGAAGTTCTTTGTACCGCTGCAACAAGTGGAAGTATGAAAGATAACATTTTTAAGTTTCCCCTCCTCATCATTCTGCTGATAATCATTTTTAAAAACAAAAATTCCAGAAGTAAATGAAAAAGATCTTAGGAACAGTAACCTTTAACTTTCAGAGCATAAAACTTTGACATAGGTTTTCACAAATCACTGAATAAGAGCAACCATATCTATATATGTATATATGACTCTGAGCGTGAATATATACACTGCATATATTATGTAACTGCACTTCTCTTTGATGCAGAAAAGTCTAAATATACAGATGCCAAGTTGAACACTGATGGTACTGTAGAATACATTATAGTGTTCAAAACACAAGCCAACTATAAACTTCAAGCATCCAAAGTACAGTTTTACCTAAAAATTACTGTATCGTCTCAAAACCTTACTTGCAGTAGACCAAAGGAATAGTAATTAAAAAACTAAAAAAAAAAAAAAAAAAGCTTTCGGCAAAGTCTGAGAAAATACCAGGTTACTTAAATTGAACTGATGGAACAGAAAGTATGGAACTTCATGAAAAGTGGATTCAGAAAAAAGGGGATTTTCAGGATTAAAACCCAAAAACATAGAATCACAGAATAGTTAAAGACTGGAAGGGCCCTCTGGAAATCTCAATGCATTCTGATGATGTAAACTAATATTGTAGACAATAGCCTGTATCAGAACCACAGGCTGAGAAACGGAAACAAGCCATCTCCTAAGTGGGAAACAAAAAAGGCCAGAAACAGCCTAGATGATGGACAATTTGTATTATCAGAGAGAGGCACCAATCAGAGGAATCTCAGAAGCAGAAGGAAAGAAACATTTTAAGTACAAGACAAAGACTGCAACTGTGTTTAGGAACCTTTTTTGTGTGTTTGTTGGTTTGTTTTAAAAACACAAATCAAACTCACTTCCGTGGAGTTGGCCAGAATTGTACCCTTAAGGCAAAACAATCTGTGTAAATCTGTATATACAACTTGCAATATGATTAAATATATTACTTTCCACACAAAGTATCTATTAAATGTGTATCCAAAAACATTATTACAATATTTGGATGAAAATAATCCTCTCTAAAGCTGTTTTATCTCTCTGCATAAATCTTCAAATAACTTTAGACTAAAAAAAAATATTATTTAAGGAATATATTTTTTATTAAACTTTACCTATTTCTATCCAAGTTAACACAGCTCTAAAACCCAACAGTTTTTTTTTCCAGGTAAACTGTGCCTAACAAAACAGTTACATGTTGTACTCTAAATACATAACAGAATCACAAGAAAAGAAAACAATCTTTTCTTTGGCACTTGCTACCGACAAACATTTTACCAACGCCCTTAACTTTTTAAAATAAAGAAAAGCACATAAAAGTAACATTATAAAGGTTAAACGAAAGCATCTGGAAGGGTGGAAGGGTGACTGAATTGAATACAATTCCCACAACAAAAATCCCACACAAGAAGCTATGCAATACATTTGACAGCGCATGCAAGCACAAAATGTAACTGAAATGAACGTTAATTTTATGCTGTCATTACTTTGCCATGATTTAAAGCTGGGTAGTTTTGTGTGTTTCCCTTAAATTTTTGCTTGATATTTTTGATAAATACTTGACATCAAGTAGTAATTTATGTTTTTTTCAGAAAGACTTTAAATTCTGCCTCCTGCCTTTTAAAATCTCGTTCACTGTTTTTGCAAGATGCGGCATGTCTGATTGCTCCTCTGTATAACAGGTACTTACCTACATCTGACAAAAGTTATCTGTAATTTAAAAAAAGAAAACATTTGCTAGCAAATATAAAATTTATGGAAGTATAGGTAGAATAATTACAATTACCTGAACCACTCCCATGCATGAATCTAGAAATATTGATCCTTTAGGTTCTTTTGATATCTTTTCATCTTTGTAGAAATTGAGATTATAGGATCCATCACCAAGCTGGATTAAGTGGAAAAATCTTCTTTTAAATGACTAGTGAAAAGAAAGGAGGAAAGAAATAGAATTACAACACTAGTATTAATCAGCTTCACCCTACAAAACCCATAAGTGCTATTTACACAGTAGGTTATTAAAAGAAAGCTTTTATTTACACATAACCTAATCTGTATCCTCAGAAAACAAACCAGAAATAATTAAAAAAACCCAAACACTAGAAAGCTGCAGCAAGATTGTACTGTATTATTTTAAAGTATTTTTGACCCATTGACAGGTTATTTAGAACTAACTCTATAATATTATACATAATAGATATTTATTGTGATAGCCATAAAAATAATTTATGTTTGTTTCAAAATAAAGAGGCAATACAGATAAAACCTCAAATAGTCCCTTTTCTACCAATAATACACGAGGTTTCAGTTATGAAAATTATTTAAAACCCTGAACTTCTGCCATATATTGGATTTTTAAGGCATTTTTTTCTGATTTAAGTAGATTTCACAGCTATAAGTTACATACAAGTTTCCCTCTTTCATTCCACACTGTTATTTAAAGGTAAACCACATACAAATTGACTTCCCAAAGGCACAGTCATATTTTAATATTTGTGTTCAGTTTTCACGAAGCATTAGACATTCTTAAACTTACTCTCATTGTCACACTGATCGCGCTATTCATGTTGCCTTTGTACAACCATCCTTGTTTTGTTATTCCACCCTTCTGAGACCCAAGAGATGCTGCATCCTGGAGATAGAAAAAAAAAAAACCACAAAGGTTAACTTTTGCATCACAGTCTGAAACTTACATTTATTGAAAATTTCAGAAGTCGTCTTTAAACACTGGAATAGCTATGCTCATAACACAAGGATAAGAATGTACTGTGAGTCCCTGCTGAAATTCTATAGTTTTCTAAATCCAATTATTTTATTTAAAGACGGGAGTAAGACTGACTACATCTAACTTTTTACAGGTAACTTGGCCACACATAGAGGTCTTTTCTGTGGCCAGCAGGATGACCCAACGTCTAGATAGCTAAACATTAGTCAAGATAAATCCCACCGAAACAGGGGAAAGAGGGAAAACTCAAAACATTTACTTTGTAAGCTTTTTCATATATTCTAATCTTTCAGTGGAAGAATTTTTACCAATTTCTATTACCAAAAAAGAACAACGTAAACGCATGCTTAACCACAAGTTCAATTGAGATTTCTCAAACCATTTTGCTTTATACGTATTACTTCAAAGATATTACTTAAGAATCCACAGAGAATTCTCTTGAATTCTTGAATTGGATCTGCCCTTTTACAAATCAGAATCAAAGCTTTCTAAAGAGAACAAGCACAAACTTGGCAGTAATAGCAAGTTCACAAACAGCAGAACCAATGCATGCATCACACATCACACCCACTGCCTGTACCCCTCGTCCATCTGCCAGTTGGTGGAACTTACTAACTATACCAAAACACATGGGATGTTAACAACTATCACCAAGCAGTGCTCTACCATCAAAACTGATCATAATGACAGATTTATAACTGCCACAGAAGAAATATTAAATCAGTAGTTCAAGTAACCTTGTAGAGCAGTACCAAGCTGATTTAACCACAGTTTCCAGTTGAGGTTCCAGTCAACCCGTTTTGACACACTAAACATTAACGAATTACACGCATATAAAGATTTTCAACCATCTAGAGGAGGTACTCCTGATAATTTATTATCCAAACATTCAAAATTAGCTGAGTAGCCAGCTGAAAAAAAATAACCCACAAAAGTTCCTCAAGTACCTCAACTACTATTTATAATTCCTTTTCTCAACTATTAAGAGAACATACAACAAAAAATGGTTACATATGGGGCGCAGAGTCATTAGTTCAACAACTGAACATTAAAAGCAGATTTTGGAATAATACGTATTAGTTTCTGGAACTAAATCAAGGAACATTCTGTAAAAAGTTAATTTATTTACAGCTTATTTAGTCTGTCTAGCTTGCATATTCATATGTGAACTTCAAAAAAATTGAAAACAGAAGGAAAAAGATGAAACAATCTGTTCCTTCAAAAACTCTAGTCAGTTGACACTATGGAAATTAGGTCCAGTAAGGATGACATGATTACCAATTAGCAGAGCATCTGATACAATGGCCCAGAAGCATAGTCAGTAAATTTTCATGTGCCTCAGTGAGTTTCCCTATCCAAGCAACAGAGTCTACCTGTTTCATATTTTCAATCCATTACTCCTCAGTTCTGTTCTACTACCTGGATAATAATTTTTTCTTGTACAACAATCAAGATGCATGGACAACAATTTAAAACATGGTTTTCCAAATATGATTCTCCACCTCTGATGGTGGAAGATATCCACAAGGAAAGTATGGTTTAAAACCACTCTTATAGATTTAAAATTATGAGTAGATTATGAGTTATCATCAAAGTCTGGTACAGAACAACCAATGTTTTTATGTAATTTCACAAACCTGTCATAGGACTATCTGACATGACAAGAATCTCTTCAATACCCTCATTAACAGACACTAAGATTTAGCTGCATAAAGACTCTTTTTCCAATTCAAAGTCTCTGAAATACACTGTTTCACAACTGTGCTTCACTGCACAATATGTCCTAACAATAAAATTGTCATTTGGACCTCTCTAGTTACACCATCTCTTTCTGTCAGGCAGAATTCCTGCCAACAGAGCCAAAAAGCTACTGAATCTTTCCAGCTGACCACCTGTTAATACAAAAAGGAACCCAGTTGTTAATACACAACTTTTACATTGAAAACATACTTCCTGTTTCCAACTGGTAAGTGAATTTCCTCACTTTTATTATTACTGCTGCACACTATGCTTCACCTTTTTTTTTTTTTTTTTTAATGATCTTTCCCACAAACTTGTCTCCAAAATTTAGTTCAACAGTAACCATTTCAACAAAAACAATTCCTTATCTTGATCTCATACTCCAGGCTGATTTACAAATTCCGTTTACAAACACCAACCTGATGGCCTGATAGCCCAAATTGGTTTTGGAAAGATAATTCTCTTCTTTTTAATGGTGCAAGATTAAACTAATCTCTATCTGGTTTTCCCCCAATTTTTAATCACTTGCAGCTTTTTGTTTTCTACCATTCCCCTAATAAATTAGCTTTTTTAAAAGAAAAAAAAAGCACAAGTGAAACAAAAACACCACCAGACACTTTTAAGATTTGCATATATACTTTTTGGAATACAAAGATATTAAAGTTTGAAAGAAAA
Organism: Scolopax mira; assembly: GCA_004320125.1. Classification (NCBI taxonomy): domain Eukaryota; kingdom Metazoa; phylum Chordata; class Aves; order Charadriiformes; family Scolopacidae; genus Scolopax; species Scolopax mira. Next base: position 89,827 of record BJBW01008467.1, on the reverse strand, counting down.
ACTCCTACATTAATTCTACCCTCAAGGAAAGAATTTATGGTCCTCCTACCCTATCCCATTAAGCTCCCTTTTCTTCCTAGCATGCTTTCTTCTTGTGTTTATATATTGAGTTCCTCAACAAAGAGTAACAAGACCTCTTCTCCAGTGACTCCTGAAAGAGCTATGACATTCCTGCCTGCTTTAACAGGAAACTGGGCAGAAGGAAACAGGAGGAAGTCCTCCCCACTTATACTTCCTTGTATAAAACATACCACCTGGTAATAGCAAGCTATAGTTTTTTCAGTGTTTGACTCTAACCATAAGTGTTTTTCCTAGTAACAATCATAGTCAACTATATCTCCGTTTAATTTTTTCATGTTTAACTCACTGTTTTCTAAAGCACTTCTGTTGACAGAAATAGTATCGCAGTAAATAATGCCAAGTTTTTTTTCATCTCAGTGTAGTAGAAAACATAATTATTCAAATCGTACAAATAGGAAGACTTGGATACGGACACATGAAACTATTTGTCCAAGTATCACAGAGCAGTCGTAGCGGCACCGGAGAAACAGCATCCTGAGATTTCCTGTTCAGGAATCTACCTACTTAGATGCACCCCCTGAACTGTTTTTCCACATTTAATCCAGAAAAACTTGCAACTTGCATATTTCATATGTAGCAGTTTTGAATACAAGGGATTTGGAAGCAAAGTAATTATCAAAGGATAAAACTCACAAAAAATCTTTTTATTTTAATTCTTTTCTGTGATGCAAGAATACTCATAAGAAAATAAAACACTGGCATTTAAACCCTGTGTTTTGAAACAGGGTGTGGCAAAAGTTAAATAAATCACACAAATAACAGAAGCAGTTACTGAAAAAAGTCTTTGACATTTGAAACATACTTGAACATTGCTTGAAGCTATAGATACAGAATCATAGAAATATAGAATTGTCTAGGTTGGAATGGACTTTTCAGATCATCGAGTCCAACAATCAACCTAAAACTAACAAAAACCATCACTAAACCAGATCACTAAGCACTATGTCTACCTGTCTTCTAAATACCTCCAGGGATGACAATTCTACCACTTCCCTGGGCAGCCTGTTACAATGCCTGATAAGCCTTTTGGTGTACAAATTTTTCCTAATATCTAATCTAAACCTCCCCTGCATAACTTGAGGCTGTTTCCTCTTGTCCTATTGCCTGTTCTTGGGAGAAGAAACCAACTTCCAGCTCCCTACACCCTCCTTTCAGGTAGTTGTAGACAGCGATAAAGTCTTCCCTCAGCCTCCTTTTCTCCAGGCTAAACAACACCAGCTCCTTCAGATGCTCCTCATAAGACAAAAAAGAAAATAACTTAGAGTTTTAGTCAATTTTTTGGGCTTTTGTTTCTGTGACAGATCTCCAGCTCTTATCCTATATTCAAATTTGGGACAAACTAATTCTAACTCACATACATGCTTAAGTGTATGTACTGTCACGTTGGAACAGATTCACCTATGATTTTACTTGACTTAGTGATTAAACTGCATGAAATATTTCTCTTTACGTGTCCATCTATACAGAAACAGTATAAGACATAACAGATTTTATGAAAGCTGAAGAATTATACATCACCAAGCATTAAAACTTCAGTTACACCATCTGTCAAAACTTGTTCTATTCACATGACAGATCTCAGGAGTACAAGACTATTTGAAAGGAGATTGGAAAAAAAAAGTCGTTATTTTACCTATCAGGCTATTCAGGCTAACCTCTGTTTTCATTTACTGACTTAAAAGAACACTTAACTCAACTTGTAACCTCTCCTTACCCAACATTCATTACCGAAAGCAACAAAAAGTAAGGAATTACTATCATCTCACCTCATCTTTATCTGCCTCTTCATCCACTTCATATAAATGAACTGGAAGCTTCTCCGGTTTTGTCCCTTTACTATGAAAGAAAAAAAACTTCTAAAATACCAGACATTTTGTTATTAGTTACATATTTCATAGCTGCAAAAACAAAGATGTTATTTTCTTGACTGAAGAGGAAAAAGCACAAGAATAACCGAGTAAAAGCATGTATTTTTTACAAAATGTATTTCTTAGCCAGCAATTTTCCTAAACTGTGATCTGGCCACAGCCTTACTTTTTTTCTACTTGTCGCTTATGTGTAACTGGAAAGAACCAAACGCCTTCTCATTCACTGCACTCCTAATACAGAAATTTCACTGCACTCCTAATATCTTAGGAACAAGAATGTATACCTGTAGACATTGTTTCCTTTTAGGACAATGTGCTTATTTAAACTCCTATTAAATAGAGTGGTTTCTATTCAGGGCAAGTTAAAATCAGCTACTGACTTTTACAAAACCTGTGAATATAACAGAACTTTTCACAGGAAAGCAGAAATATTTCTTAACTGATGCATGCAGGAGAGTATGTAGGAAAGACATAGATCTTCCAGATTTGTGGGATTCAGAGAATTCAGCCATTCATCGATATTGAAGAAGCTGGAAAAGATTTCTCTAGCAGATGGTTTAGCAAGTCTGTAATACATGTGGACTGGGCTTTTGCTTTGACTCATCCTCTGAAAATCTGTGATAGTTCAAACACTCGCTCTAACCATCTCAGGTTTTATTCCCTAAGCTCCTAAAGAGACTTCCAAATGCTGCCTTTGAAGCTACAAAAACAGGATATCACCATTTTAGTTTCATCTAAACATTAGCCTGTTTTAGTTACAATACTTACATTCACATTGTTAATGATATAATTTGTTTGACCTGCCTATTCATAAGGCAGTGTTATTAGAGGATCTTTCCAAAAAACAGCTTAACAAGACTTTTTACCTTCAAGTTGTTCAAAATAAATTTAATCCAAGAAATCTTTATAATCTCTACTGATTAGTAAATATTGATGTCATATTTCAAGTTACATATCACATATACAAATACATTTCTGTAATAAATACAATTATATTAAATACAGTTAGAGTTCCTTCACAAATTCAAAATCTTTATTATATCACTAGATAACATAACATACTTACTTCGGAAGCTGTCGAAACTCTCCTGAGTAATCTTCATATCTATAGTTAACAACATGCCAGTCTGAATTGTAGGTTTTGATGCACTGTTTCAATAAAAACCAAATATCAATATTAATTAGAAAAGGATTAAGAGCATTCCCTAGGCAAACAAACAAAAAAACTCTTAAAATATGGCTGTTTATGAACTATTATGGTTACATATCAGTCTCTAAAAATTCTGTTAATTTCCTTCCTTTGGCAATTAGTCTACTGCAGTACAGCTTTTAGCAACAAGTGGTATGTTTCAATAGGATGTTATAATCTGCTAGATGTGTATCTTATATAACCAGAAAACGGTGAACACACTCAGCACCTGGATTAACCATCTTTAGTTATCTGAAAAGTTTAAGCAGCATTTTGCTGCAGCTAAAAACCTGACTTTAGAAAACTCAGCATTAAAATACAGGTGCATTCTTAAAATCAAATATTCAATTTTGTGCATACATATACCAAGAAACTAAAAACATCTTTTCCTTAAATTTAGACTTCTAGTGCAATTAAACTATTATTTAAACTACATGCTTCCAGCTCCTGAATAGAAATTATGTGATTAAGCTCTGGAATAGATCACAGGAAATACCGTTTCACTCCACCCATATTGCTACAACAAAAAAGTACTGATTTATCTAGGCTTTGACCAATGTAACATAAAACTGACAAAATCTACTGTCAGAAAATGGTACAAAATTTTATGTTACATGAATAGACTTATAAGTACACAAACATAGCATTTAATAATTCAACAAAAATTTTTTTACACTTCAAAATACAAACTTAATACTTGGCAAGCCATTGTTTCTGCAGAAACTCATTAAACTTTATGAATTACCTATAACACTCCCCCCTCCTTGTCTACTTTCTTTGAATTTATCTTAGAGAGGTTTAGTTTGGGAATTAAGAATATGTATCACTATGGAGAAAACACTTTGGGGGTTGAAGCAGATTCAGCTACTTTGAGCTCCTTCAGTTTTCTTGGAATGACAACCGACATTTACTTATTTCAGATGTTAAAATATCAGCTTAAAGTGTATCAGTAGAAAATCAGTAGATAATATAAAAAAAAAAGTTCTAAACCTTCAATTGCTAAAAGGCTTCAACAAAACACTGACCGAAATGCAACATCCTAGTCAGGGAATGCCAATGTAAATAAGTAGTTATGAGAAACCTTAGGTTGAGGATGTTTCTTCTACATATAGCATACAAACTGAGCAGTCATAATGAATTTTGGCCTCTACAAGTTTTTTATTACAGATATGAATACCCCTGTTCCAGCAAACTGTACAAGATTACTATGCACAAACTAAGAATTACTGGTGTGAAACACTTTATCAGGAAAAACAAGTCACAATGATTCACTCAGATTTACTGTTGTTTCTGACATTATTATGGAAATCACCCATGTTCACCTGGGAAATCCAAAAGCATAAGGCAGGTGAGGGAGAAGCATTTGCAAAAGCCAATCACACAAACAAAATAATTCAAAGCTATCCTGTAATCCTCCTTTTCCAGCCACCAATGGAAAAATATACTAGTTTTTCCTGAAAATTTTCCCTTGAAATCATTGACCAGTAAACATATTTAATATTTTTTTAGGACTTTATTCCTTGTTATAAAGAGTAAATGAAGCAGAAGAAAAACAATTCAGGTATAATATTGCTATTTCACGGAGCCACGTGTAATTCCAGTATTACCTCAGTTACAAACAAGCTTTGAGCTTCCTTCTCCGCATTTTCAGGGACTGTTGAACGAATGTATCGACTCTGTCGTTTCAATAACACTGTCTGATAAGCAACAAAAAAACAATTAAGTAAGCTGGCAATTAAAGGAAATATGACACAATATGGAAATGCTAGGTTATATAAGTAAAACAGAAGCTCAGCAGAAAACACCCTGTGAATACACTGTTTCAGAATTGCCAATTAATGAGAATTTACTTTCATTCAAAGGTTAGCAACATGTTCCTTCTTTCACAGCAAGGGCAAGATTGGAATCAGTAAGAAACAGACACTACAGAAAACTGTTTTCCTCTTTATTTTGTTAACACGGGCAAGAAAATACCAGTAAAAGTAATTCCTCCAGGACAACATAACCCCAATATTTTTAAGACATTTAGGTAGTGTTATTACTACATATAAAAACTGTTACTCATGAAAAGTAACAAACCCACACCAAAATAAGAAGGTTAGTTCAACTGCAGGTTTCAGCTGGCACAAAAAAAAAAAGAAAGAAAAAAAAAAAAAAGACAGACTTGCTCTGTTAACATGAAGGTTTAGAAAGAAGGCCTGGATCACTGAAATAAACATTTCAGCCCATCAAGTAAGAACTTATTCCTTCCCTATGCCAGAGTTCAGACAATCATAAAAAGACTGTCAGAGAACAGGAAATCTCTATGTGGCTATGAAATTCTGCGTCTCAGAGCAACGCTAAAGTAAGCCCTAGAGTACTTTAAATTTGTAAGTGTCAAAGATCAAAATCTTCTGGACCACAAATGAAATAAACCATGCAGCAGTAGAAATGATTCTGCACTATGTGGAAAAGAATCTGAGAGAATCAAGAGAGCTTGCGTAGCCTGGACCTGGAAGGGGCTTGTGATCCCTCACCTGTTAGCTATACTCCACACATTGCAGCACTAGGAAGGATCAGAGAAAAATGTGAAAAGAAAAAACTCCACATATTAACAGTAAAAAAGAAAGGGTAACCAAGTACATTACTTTAAATTATCTCTCTAGAGAGTTTGATCCACAAGGTGATCATTTCTGTCATCAGCAAAGCCTCATCCCATTATCTGGAGAGGGTATCTGAAGTTGGAATATTCAAGCATAGCAAAAATTTCAAGAAAAATAAATTCAACAGACTTATCCCATAGTCATGGGCAAGTCATTCACCTGGTTGAGAACTCTGATGAAAAGCCACAAGACTAACTGCTTGAGTGGGAGAGGTGGGAAGATTTTAAAAGCAAAAACCACAAAACCAAAAATGTTTCACAGGACCAGTAAATATTGCCACATACAGTCTTGATTTAAAAAAAAAACCACACAACCTGCAAGAAAATTATCCTTCATAAGATAACAGCATTTAAGAAGGAAATTTTCTGAAGTCCAGAAAGATATGCCTTATTTTGAAGGTCCTTTCTGGCCCAGATGATTCTATGATTTCAAACCACATTGAGTTTCAAGTAGTTGTTTTTACAAGCTATGGGAAGAAATATTATTAAGAGTATTAAGCTACCTTTTAAGAACTAAAGGCCAGAACATCTAGATCCTCCTCTCAGCCTGAAATAGTCGACATTTTATAGCAAATTATTTATACCTTATAATATAATGTATTTTCTATAATTATGCAGGTAAGCAATGCTTCTTTAAAAAATTGTTATTATTTTAGAAATCCCAGAGACAAATGTGGCACTTTCCATGGGAAAGCCATGAACTCATAAATCAAGTCTTACCACTATAATGGTACTTGGTAAAACTGAAGCAGCAGTACATACTTCTAGAACATGTGCTGCTGTTCTCCTGCTACACAATTATCAATGTGACAGTAAGGGTTTTTTCTAGTCTTTCACATTTAAGTAGTATACTGTGGCAAGATCAGTGACAAAATAGAAGAATTCAATTTGTCGGTTTTGTCCATGTTAGTAACTGTCTTAATGCATGCTGCCTCCTTCTCAGCTCATCCATCAGCTGCAGAATTTATTTGGCTGATATTTTAGAGGAAAGGACTATAGTAGACGTAGGTGAGAGAGAGAAGCCAGCCAACACACAACATTCCTCAAGTCCATTTGACCTGTCTTCAGACATGTCCATTTTGGTTTTTTATTCCTTTTGCCTTTCTCCCTCCTGTGTTTTTAAATGAGTGTTTTCCATTTTTCTCCCCTCTCTGGGGGCGTTCAAGCAGTTTTTGTTATCTCATAAGGTTCTGTATATTTGACAATGACCACCTAGTGATAGTACTCTTATTCTGTACAAATCTACGATGGTACAGTGAACAGAGAAAGTACAAAATACTGCTGCTGACATCACATACTCACTGCCAATACTTGCTTTAAAATTATTATTTCCTCTTCACACACTCTTTCCTGTGTTGGCTGTCGAATATAAGCTAGTATAATTTTCCTCCCAAACCACTGCCTCCTCCACATCCCTTTAGGATTAGGTTATTAACAGTTGATTATTCAAAATATTGAGAAAGGAATAAACAAAAAAAGCCACAACAGTGTACAAGTGTACATACATAACCTATTAAAAAAGTCCCATATCTTACTGGCAAAACAGGGATTATGCAAAAAGCAGGAAGAAGAAAGAGAAAAGTACAGGGTTTCAATTCCATAGTCATATATATAATCTTACAGAGGCAAACGTTCAGAAGCAGTGTCAAAAATTGTTTCAAGAGTCAGCAAGCTGTATGTTAGATCATATCTTTAAAGCTAATACATGCCAGAAGAGCCTTATCAGTTGTATGGGCAGTGTCAGAAGCTGCATCATAAGGTAATTTTCAAACTCATCTAAAGCCCTGATTTAGAGTAGTTGGTTAAAGACTCGAGGAAAAACAGAAAATAGATTTTAAAAGAAAAAAGCTATAGTGAAATTTCTTTGAACATTTCAAAATGTTATTGTATTTTGACCAGTTTACTTTGTGCTCTCTAAAATTAGGATGTTAGTTGAACATATATTTTTTTCCTCATTCCTTCTACTCGAGATGTGCCTTCTTGTAGAATGACCTGGGTTCACTTCTATTTTTGCAAAGTTAGCATAATATCTATTTTCAGAGGTACTTAACTTGTATTAAGCAGAAGCCAAGAGCTTAAAGAGAAAGTGTGCTAAACTCACATGGTTCAAAACCAAAACTATAAAGGTGAAACGATGCCTAAGCTAGGCACCAAAATGCCTTCAAAACAATGTTGGGATAACTTTGTAATGGCATCTTTAATTTAGATAAGAATATATCCACATTATATTTGTTACAAGGAAACTTACCCTCTATTGGGAAAAATACTTCCTATAAGGATAGAGATAGTACTCAGAAGTTCAGTATTTTGAAACAAAAGCATTAAGATACATTATCTTATTGCAAAGCAATCAGTAGTATAGTCTTGGGTTAAGATTTCTTTTAATATTTTATCTGCTGTGCAGTTAGCATACACATTACCAGTTTTGCAGTTATGGAGTATATTATTTTCATGTGAGCCATGAAGGCAGTCTGTTTTAAACTGATGTTATTTAGTTACGAAGCCATTTCATTATTGAATAAATTACCAAAATTCAGGTGATTTGGCATAATTATCCACAAAATTGTATACAAGAGTACCCAATGGATAGACATTCAAGGTTATGAAAGAGAAGACCCATGTCAGCAAGAGTTTAGAAGAGCCTTGAATGACTGACAGCATTGTGTGGTGGGAAAGTGGTTCTATCATCTTAACAAACACCTTATATGGGGACCATAATGAAAACACAACAATGACAAAAAATCACCTAGAAATGAACAGCCTACAAAGTATAAAGGTACTGAAATTTTAGACAGCCCATTTACTAAGAATGAAAGCAAATTCAGTGATGCTAACAGTAAAAAGTATCTCCAAAAACAGTGTTATAAATTCCATGAGAACAAGTTAGGGAATTAATGAATTCAGTTCAAAAACTTGAGCCTGCGAAAAGCAACTGAAACAATCTTGAGATGGTAAATTTTAAAATGACTCAATATGTGAACAGAAAGTTGCTGATAAACAGCTCTTCTGGAAAACTAGAGAAAAGCAAACCTTGCTATTATTTGCATATGATAGCATCAATAAAAATATAGAAGCTCAAAAGAAAGAAAAAAATGACAAACCTACTTATTTGAAGATCAGGACAAAAATCATGCTTTTCTGAAAAGTAAATGAGCTGCTACCAAATACACATAAAAGGAGATAAAATAGGATTGATAACCTAGGCTAATCAAGTTTAGGATGATGGCAAATGGATTTAAGTGGAAATATGGAAAAGTTGTGGTAACTAGATCAGCTGGCAGAAGAATAATCCTTCAATCTTTATGAGTTTTCCCAGAATAAAGCATTTTCTGCTCCATCCTTGCTCAAATATTTCTTTGGTAGTGGTTTGAACTTAGAGCTACTTCTGACTTCCAACGCATTGTTGGAGAACAGGCATAGCTGAACAGAAAAAAGTGACTCACTGGCTTGTTGGTTGGCTTCCCCCCCCCGGCAAATAATTTCATCATGAAAAAGCAAGCTATACATGGTCCAAAGAAGCCAGCTGCTGTAAAAGCTCCCTTTTCCAATATGGACTGATAATTCATATCAGCTCTCCTTTAATACTTAGTTTCTCTGAGGTGGTAAGATTTACAAACTGAACGTGGCATTGACCATGACATTAAGACATCTGTTAAAAACATCTTGCCTTTGAATTTCTGCAAATATTATTACCAGTTATAGGGGAAAAAAATCCCACTGAATTGAATTACATTTCAGTTATCTAACTGCATTATCCGAAAAAAGGTCACCCAAATTATGCACAAACATTTGTCCCAAATTTCCCCCAAATAATTTCAACTTAAGCACATACTCAATAGTGTTATCAATCAGCCTCTTTAAAACTATGTAACTTCTTTGTAATCCACCAAAAATTGTAGCAGTGTTATCTAGTGCTGAAAAGTAAGTATTTTCTGTGCTTTTTTAAGTGCTAGTTTTAAGGCCAAGCTGGTAACAAAATTACTTTACTCTTAATGTCTTTATAAATTATCAGGGCTTGGCTTCCTTTTTAGGCAAGTGTTTTTTTAAATTGTAATCAGTTTAATCTAAGCATCAGGAAAAACTTTGTAAAAATAAAACCTAAACACTCTATGAGGAAATGGTTTGAACAGGTTTTTAGACAATGGTAGGAGTTTCCACCTATAAACTGTTCTAAGTGTGTATACAGGTGGTTCTAAATACTGTAGCTCACTATTTTAAATTCCTCTTGTGGGGGATGAGGGCAGTATCAAACATTTGAGCCAAGGCTTACCCAGGAGCTGCCCATACATCGCGTGACAGCGACAGATTAGAAAAAAGGAATTATAAAAATAATGTGTAGCAGAACAGTAAATATAGAAAATATGCCACTATTTGAATTGTTCAAATTGTATTGGCAACCTTATCAAAACTAACAGTTTCAAAACCGTAAATATGATTATGGGAAACTGCAGAGGGTTAAAAAGTTTAACCTGCAAAATAATAAATAAGGACATAAGGGATTTCTGTTCTCTGACTCGGTAGTATTTTCTTTATACACTGAATGACAGATTTAAATGCATTGTGTTGTTGAAAGCAAGCCAGATAGAAGTGGTATTGAAGAGTCGTGTACAATAAAAATATTTGGAGTAAGTTTGTGCCAGCAAATCCTACAAGGAAATAAAAGTTTGATAGCATAATAATACAGTTTGATAGTACAAAACCAGTCTTTGTATAAATCAAGTATAAAATGAGACTCTGCCAAAGACTATATAGGAGAAACCCAGAAAATGTATTTAGATATTACACTGCTGAGGAAGATAAAGAAACAGGAAATCTAACGATATTCCAAACTTGTGACTACCTGAAGAAAATCCTCTGATCTAACACACACTTTAATGGCTGCCTCGATGAAAATCTGACCATAGAATCCAAAGAAAGCACAACAGAAGGCATTACAGTTTGTGAACAAAATTCAGTCATTTGCTCTAAAGGACCAGACTGAGAACTATGCTCTAGCTTCAGTCATATAGACCCGAGGTGAAGAATTGCAGAAAAGGCCACTTGAAACAACAGTTAAACACTTCAGATATCCCCCAGACTGCTCAAAGAAAATGCCTGGATATTCTTGATAGGTTTGTTTCCTCTCAGAGCTGTTCACTAGAATGACCTCTGGTAATTGAACTAATCAATTAGATAAGAGTACTCTTGGCAGAAGTATTCTTGATTCCTCTTGTATCTGCAATACTGGTAAGTCACAGTTTAGAAGAGGATCCAGCTGATTCAGCCCACCAAGCTTTTCAGTCACAAACTCAATACCTGGTGTAGACATCATCACGAGTGGTCTGGGTTTTGACCAGTAGTAACATTAGATAGTGTTCATAGGCAGTCTTACTTCCTTTTGTATGAAAACTGTCACATGTTGGTGAGAACACGTGAAGCCCAAACTACTCTCTGTAGCTTGCCGAAAAGAAAATTTTTAGCTCAGAGTGGGAAGGCTACAAGTAAAGTCATTCATGTAAGAATCAGTGATAATCAAAGACATAGACTATATTCAAAACAGAGTCCATGTGCACTCATGTAAATATTTTAATATGCTAAAGCAAATAAATGCAAAACTCAACATGTGTAATTTATGGGACTTGATATGCCCTTCTATAGAAATATACCAAATCACCAATTTTCCCCATGATAGACATAAACTTAGCTTCAACTACCTGGCTCAATAAAGTGTTCAGGTTTTCAGGTAAGTTTTTGCAGAACAATTCTGAGGTATTCAATTACGATACAGTCCCCAGAAGCAGTTAATTTACAGACAGTTCAGGTGTCTGCATACTTTTCAAATATAAGTAGACATTTTGCATGCAGGTATGGGCATGTGAGAGAGACTCACATGCCCACAAAATTCCTTACTATTTATACCAATGCAAGTCTCTTAAGATGTTTGGTGGTTATCCTAACTAGAGCCACAGTAAGATTTTTTTAAAGTGCTATTTATATAATGAACACACTTATTTTATGGAAGTATATCAAGACGATCACAAATCTTGGTAAAGTCTGGCTTAATCAAGTCAGAGCCATGTTATGCATGGGGTATTTTGGCAAAACACAATTTTGGCTGGTCACGTGCAGCTGAGACTAACAGTTTTTATTTGAAGAGGTTCATGCCTTTCACTGTTAAGGAGGAGGCGGGGAGGAAAACAAAACCAAACCCAAATCAGTTTAAAAATTGAAGCATGACAAAAAGCAGATGCTTTTTTTGAACAAATATCACATGTTTCCCTATGTCAGAAAGGGGGGAAATAACTAAAAACAACTGATCGTCTACTTCAAAAGGCACTAAAATTGCTGAGTTGCAGAAGCAGACCTTATAATCTGAACAGATGAAAAAATGGTGCTATTTCTTCCCCTCTAATGTGACAGAATATATTGAGTACCATAAAGGAACTCATGGCAAAGATTTTTAAATTTTTTTTTGTAGCTAAAAAGAGTTAAAAACAAAGAAATGGGAAGTTATAATCTCATGACTACTACTGATAAAATTCTGTTTTAAAAAGAAAAACCAAAAGGCTGGGAGGATTAAATTACCTGAAAGTCATCATAAGGGAACAGTAGCATCTCACGTAAAGCATCATTCAAGATCTGTGTTTTCCTCTGAACAATGACATTTTCATAGTCTATTGGTTCTATGAGCTTTGGTTTTGCCTAGGAAAAAAAAAAAAAAGAAAAAAGAAAACAAATTCAGGTATATTGAGGAAAAATTACAATTGTTAACTCATATTAAGAAGTTATTCTCTGAAAATAATGAGATTTCATCTACATCAAAAACTTACAGTATTCACAATTCAGACTTTATGTTGTGCTATACCATATAGACAAGTGCCCTGATAATTACACAGGCTAGCATCTATTTGCGTCAGAAAGAAGAAATGGAACTATTTCACAAAACACACTAGGTCAGAACTTATCAGAATAATCACATATGATTACTGTAATCCCACTGCAAAAAATATTATAAAGAAATTACTAGTCTCTTATGTTGGTGGTTACCTTTGCTTAATACTGCCCTGCAAGCTCTGATGTGGCTTTAGCAGGGATTAAAACAATCTTAGCTCAAAGCTAAAATCAAGCTTCATTTTAATTCAGTAGTAACCTGCAGTAGGAGTAGGCTAATTGACATTCCTCCTTCCCTATAGTTTTTTTCAAAGTTCCCATAGGCCATCTCCTTCCTCTTAATTGCCTGAGTGGCTTTCTTCAGTTACTATGCATTGATTCAACATTTAAACCCTACACCGCTGTTAAGGCATTACAGCTGGCTGGGCACAATCAGACAGAGAAAAGCCTGTAGAGAGAGTTCTCAATGAGGCAGCACTGCCTTGGAGTGTGCAAACTAATGCAATACTGGAGTTAAAATCTAGCTTGCAATTTCTGCAACTTGTACATCACAGTATCAAACACAACACCACCATTTTATTTTATTTTTTATGACTTTTTTTCATAACTGGCAATTACAAGAAACTTTCCAATTGAGATCAATAGCACTAACTTCAAAATAAGATAAATTAAACATAAGAATGTTTCATTAAGCAAGGCTTATACCATTATTACAGCTAATCAGACAAGATGAGACTTACACAAATTTTTGCATCACTTATGTTAATAACCTTTCAAATTCCAGCTGTACTACACAGAAGAGGTATCTTTATGTCTAGAAGTAACTGCTATTAATCATCAGTACATCAATAATATTCCTGAGAAACCGTACAGGTGTTTGGTTTCCTGGTATGGAAACCATACCATGAAGAAATCATCCAAAAGTGAATCAAATAATGTATTTTTTTAAGGAATTAGGAAAGCTTTAGTCAGATAAAATTAACAAGGTTTTCGGGTTCAGTTCATAGGCTACTCAAATGTTACTCAAACGGTAATTTTAATATTAAGCAAGATACAAGAACAAAACAGAGCATAACAGCTGAAAAGGCCAAAAAAGCAAAATCTGGAAAATAAATTCACCAGAAAATTACGAACAAAACATAGTTTTATCACCAAAACCAGTTGCCATTTACAATCACACTGGAAGAATTTATTAAAATTTTATAAGCTATATAACAGCATGCTCAGTACAGACCCATACAGCTAGGAGACACAGGGAAAAATTAATACTTTGAGCTTGCCATGATTCTCCTCAGAGATGGAGAACAAGCTGTCTGGTTCACTGTATATTGTAACCCAACACATTTTGAGAGCTTAGCGCCTGAACCACAGCTGCTGTTACATCATCTTCTCTCATTCATGAACAGGGCTTATCACAAAGCCAAGAACTGACACCAGTGTCCACGAAAAAAGGCTTAAGCCTTTTGTGCTGAAGTGGTTGGACCATCTCGACTTAGCTCAGAAAAGTGTAAGAGAAGCATGTGAAAACAGCATAAGAAAAGGAGACATTTTCTCTAACATACGACTTCTACAAAATATTTTGATTGCAGGAAAACTTTCTGTAAATTCTGATTGAATATTCAGACTGCTGCAATGAATCCCAAACTACTGAAATGGTTTGCTCCAAGCTTCCTTGGTACTCAGAAGGCTAGATGCACCTTCTTCACCCAACTATTTCACACATTTCCTTGATGCAAGCTCTACCAAATTACTCTTTCACAAAATTTCACGTTGAACCGTCCCACTGTGCCAGATTGTCATAACACACTCTGATACCAAAGAAATTCCTGTAACTTCACCTACACTCTCCAACTCTTCACCAAGGCAATAACTGTCCAGTATAAATATGCTTCCTTAGGCATACGAGACGGGAATAACATGGAGTATGAAGAGGCCCTGCAACTTTACTGCTCTTTACATGAAGTACATTTACATTTGAAGTAAATTTACAGTTACAAATGAAGCTTATAATTCAGATAGCAAGACAGCCTTCGCTCACCTTTCTCCCACGTTCAACTTCAGTAACAGGTGTCTCTCTGCCTACCCAGGCAAGCAAGATGCTCACCCGTCAGTCACTGAGCTTGAGCTCTTGTGCGTTATATTCTTACTTTAAAACAAGGTTTAGAGACTACTACAGTACTATAGCCAGGTCAGTCCATTTGGTCAAGTTGGCCTTTACCAGGTGACCGTTCCTTCTGAAGAGGAGGTCATGAGAAAGGATACACAACGTGTTGCAGTGACAGATTGTTATGAGTGTGGTGCAGGATGACTGATCTTTAGGAGAAACAAAAATAAATACTCCAAATTAAATTGGGTCTAAGAAATGAGCAGGTGAGAGATACCATTTGAGTTGTGTATACAATCAGCCTCTTCTGTTAGCTAAAGATTTGGCTCCACAATTGGCTTCAATTAATTGAAAGGAGGGCTGACACTAGAAGGACCCTCTCTCTCGTGGCACATTCATGAACCTTCTCACACTAGTACTAGGAACCCAACAGTCAGTTTTCGAGACAGATTAGGAGTGATCTGGCTTTAGAGGGTTCCTCCCAACCTGTGAGGTTTCAGCCAGACTGGGTCTTTGAAATGACGGTCAGATGGCTACATCACCACTTGTGTCAATAGACAGGAGCTGATGGAACCTTTTCAGAGTCAGGAGAGATTCAGTTTACAAAGCAGAACATGAAACACTGTCCTCATTAAATGCTGTTGTAAAAGCATTTTTGAATTCTGTTACTCAGCTTCAGTGCAGCTCACAATTTTTAAAATGTCTTTAAAAAAATAGTAATTCAGGCTATGTATATGTATACTTGAAATGCAATTTGGGGAGCATTTTAAAGGAAAGAAGAAAGGTATACATGGTCAATACAGTCAGAAGGTTCATGTAGCAGGACATCTACTGTCTGAACTAGCAAGTAGATCACAGCATCGATTCCACTAGCTGTCAGCAAGGGGCAGCTGTCACCTCAAACAAGTAATGGGTTTTTACATGGTGCTGCACATGATCAGCATTTTCATCTTTTTTCTCCCTAGGGCTATGACCAGAGCTACCACGATCCTCCTGTTAATTTTTTTGGGAAGGCAACAGGTGAAGATTGGAAGCTAGCTCCGTCTCCTCTCGTTTTACCAAAAATAGAGGAAAAGGACTAGTTTTAAAAGAAGCATAACTAAAACTAATTCATTATTTTGCACACACACAAATCACTTCTTTAGCACAGCTGATCCAAAAACCAAACACGCATGTACTGCAGCTTCAGAAAGCATCCAACTTGTTGCAAATGCATATCTCTACCCTATAATCACAAAACAGGTCCATGAAACCATAAAATTGGTAAAAAAGAATCTTAAAAGAAAATGAGCTTTGCTACATTTCGCCTACATGCTGTAAATACAAGAGTAAAAAAGAATCCTCCCTCATTACAAGCTTTTAAAGCTCTCTGGAGCTGAGGTCCTGAATATGTACCTCCCCTCTAAGTCAATGGGACACAAAGACAGTGGTACCAGAAAACCACACCATCTTCCTATTTAATCCAGTAAGATTTAATCCAGTAAGATCTTCCAGTAGCTTTCCTGATTTGCAGAAATATCACTTCTGTAAAAGTTTATGAAGAGTTTGCTTCCCTACATTTCTCCAAAACGTTACTCATTTTTTTCTTAGTCATTTGTCAGATTCAAAAGGAAGAGGATGTTTTATCAGTTTGAACCAGATATGAAAGAAAAAAAAAAAGAAAACAATAAACAAAACAGTGACATTGGCATTTAGCCAAACCTACAACACCACAAGGAAGCAGATTCTCTCTCTAGCTCTTCTGAAAAAAAGATTTTTCTGGTCTATTATTTCATGTAATATAAAAGACAAAAGTATTGTTGAATATGACTTATGGACCAGCTGACACAGATAAAACTCAGCCCAGTCAAAACTGCAAAGAAATCAAGTTTACAGGCACTAAGTGTCAGTCTTTCAAAAAGGTTTAACTTTTCTACTAATTTGCAACAAACATTTTTATTTCTGTAATCTAAGAAAATGCTAAGAACATAGGGCTTCAAGGGATCACACTTCAAGGGGCCAATGCTGTGTCTGTAGGAAGATAAAACAGCAAGGTATCTGCCACACCACTTGAATTTTTGCCAGTTCAGGTATGGAAACTTATGAGAAATAAGAAGCATTTCAAAACAGCATTCATG
This sequence comes from Scolopax mira, assembly GCA_004320125.1. Taxonomy (NCBI): domain Eukaryota; kingdom Metazoa; phylum Chordata; class Aves; order Charadriiformes; family Scolopacidae; genus Scolopax; species Scolopax mira. Next base: position 72,957 of record BJBW01008467.1, on the reverse strand, counting down.
ACAGCTGCCTGGTAATGATTTTAATCTGCCAGACTACGGTTTATATATTTGGACAAGCAGTGTCAAAAGCCATCAGATAAAAGGAATTTTAAGTTCAGAGTTCAATGATTGCCTAAAATATATATTACAGAAAAAATAAGAGAGTACATTTTTTCTTGTATGTTTAAATTGAGACAAATGTTATCTTCCTCTTGGCTTCTCACAAAACAAAGGATTGTCAGGTTAAGCATGCTGAGTATTGCTAGATTTATGCTACAAAACATCGTTTACCTTATAAAAGTATATTTGGCAAATATAGCTGCAAACCAACAAGTTCCCATAAAGAGCAGAATGGAACTACAAGCAGTAGCAGGCAACACAGCATACAAGTTGACAAATATATGGTTTTACATATTTCTCAACGTTGGCTTGAGAGAAGCCACTTTGAACAAATAATGAGATTATTTAATACTAAACATGGGTAACAGCTCCCTGTATCTCATCGACCTATGACCACAATAAACTCAAAATAAATTGCCCAGGTTGCGTTATTTTTTTAATCAACTTAAAAATCCATTTAAAAAACTGTCTGTATCCCACAGCATATTCTTGAATATTATATTTCTCATTATCCCCTTTCTTAGGTATGGTTAACTTTGTGATGTAAACATCGAGGCAGTGGGAGGGAATAAGGTGCCACAGGCTTATGTGAAAAACTACCAACTATGCATATACTTAAGCAGCAATATGCTTTCATTAATGAATTCAAAACTTTTAAATCTCTAGGATTTGAAAAAATGAAATGCATTATCACCTGTTCTCATGCTCGTATAAACAGATCTGCTGGACAGAAAAGCTTGGGTATCTTACATTTCATACTGCCAATGCATTTCCAAGCAGAGAGATGGCCTCCAAAAATTCTAACTTCCCAGAAACATCATCTGATTTGATAAGCAGTTACTACTTCTGACTATTAAAGTGTAACTGGACAGCACGTGTGCTAATTTGGCAAGTTCCACAACAGCTAGCACAATCGCAGTTCATCCCAAGAAAGGTTTTGAGGCACCACCCGGAAAATCTAAATGCTTTTTCCGTGGCCTCTTCTTGCTTGTTAAAATCAAAAGCAAAGTTATGACACAATCTAATTCAAATCACAAAAAAAACCCCAAGAGAAAATAGGTTCTAACATACTGGCACTGAAAATGGCAGATGACTCTGTGAACCTATACACCTATCCTGGGAAAATTAATTTAAGCACAACACTCAATCAAATAACATTGTTTCAACATCACACGGAACACTCGGTTCTCTCAATACTCTAGCAGACTCTGCGAACTCAGTTTAAAGAATCAAATGAACACCACAAAAAGCTTGTTGCTTCCTCGAAGTTCCGACAGCTGATTCTGTCTCATATTTTTAAAGAATACTCTAAAACCTCAAGTGCTACGTAAATCGCATCAAAATTACCCATACAAAAGGAATACACCCACACTTGAAAGAATGTTTTAGGCAATCATAAATGAAAAGTATTACTCGAGTAAGCCAGAAGCCTTTTGTTCCAAATGCTTTTGAAGATTGCCATCTAATACAATTCTAAGGTTTCTAACCCAGAAAACAAGCAACATTATCAGTCTTACTTATTATCTTACTACATGCCATAGCAGTGAGAAAACACCTACTTGTACTGTGGCAGTAAAAATCTACTGCAACATCACAACTCAATGAGATAGAAACAGACCCAAGTGTCGGTGTGAAATGAAACATAGCGCCCTACTTTTGCTTCGTGCCTAGCAGTACACTTCGTGCCAAGTGTCCTTGCACCATTTCGGCTAGTTTTCCTCAATAAACTAGACAAAAGCAGAAGCGAAATGGGATATTATAACATCTATAATTATATGCCATATATATCCTTGTCTATATATATAACAGATTAAGACCAAAATACCAACTGAAATGACAGCAAAGACATCTTTTATGTGACCTATGTGGAACCTAAATGTTCTTCCCTTGAAATATTGACTTTTGTTTTGAATGTACCCACTTCATCTAAAAATTTAAAAAAGGGAGAGCAAACACTGGAGTATATTAATACATGAACATTAAATTAAGTAGTACCTGGAAAATTGTAAGGATGTACTTCATAAATGGTTATAAGTAAACACAGTAATGTTTTATACTTTTTTTTTTTTAAGTTAGTACATGCGCTTCCTGATCAACTGCAGTGCTCTAAGTATCTGCAGAAACACTAATATCCTCTACGAGAATTCATGGGGGAATAAAAACAGTTCTAAATAAAGTAAAACATTCCAAAGGCAGGAAAGCACACACAAGATTAGCTCATATTGTACTGATGAAAATCTGGACCAGAAATCAGAACACACCCATACAAAAAAACCCCACATTTTACTAACAACTGCTCTGAATAGAATGAAACTAAAGAAAACAGTACAAAGGAAAACAAAATTTGTCTTACTAACACACATGTAAGTTTTCAGTTATCTATAGTAACAATTCCCATATAGTTACAAATGTGTATTACTAAATATAGATAGCCAAAATGTTTTCGTTCAATTCTTAAATGCGTAGCATGAAGCTCAAATAAGGGGGGAGACATCATACTTTGAGCATCATAGCTCCCACTAACTTCAACCCCAGCCAAACAAATAACGAGGAGATTGTCATCCTTTAATTCAGTAATTAAATGTTAGATATTACTAAGTAAAATTGGAATTTTAGTAAGAACCATCAAAGCACTTCTTTCTACTGATATACAAGTTATTAGTTTAACAATCCTCCTCTGTTATTTGAAAAGGTTTATTGTCCTAGCTGGAGAGAGTTGGTGGATTCATTACAGTTTGCTTATTATGCCCTCTTGATATACTATTAAAATTCCAACAGAACTAAGTGTGTAGGGATGTACATAAAAAACAAAACCAAACGTTCTTATTTGATTACTTCCCCTGCATATAAAAATATTCCCCTTTCACACACTGGAAGCTACTTTAAAACTTTCAATTCCTAAATAATGTGCATTGAAAAATAGATCCTTTAACAGCAGTACACCTGAATTATTTAGACAGTTCTTAGAACATTTAAGTAAAATTTTACCATTGCACATACAGTCTTTAGAGAGTTCAAGTATATTTTAATTGAAAGATATGCCGTGCAGCTAAAAAACAGAGGTGCTGCAATGGATTCTAAAGTGTAAGTAGTTTTCATGCTAGGTTCAAAAAGCTGTACAGAAAAAAAGTTAGACAGAACAAGACACTGAAAAGCAGCTGGTATAGAAACCAATTTCCAAAGTCATACTTAGGGGGAACGAAAGATTTGGTAAACCAGAAGAGTAAAAATTAACTAAAAAGGCAGAAAACACACAAGAATCAAACCTCAATCTTAAACACACCTCCTTCACAAGTAACAATGCTAGAACTTCTCATTAGTGTCAGATTAACCAGTTTTTCACTGTCAGTCAGAACTGGAATTATTAAAGGGAAGAGATAGCTTGTTTAATCAATTCTTACCAGCACCACCACAGGACTCTCTGCTTCTGCTTCACAAGGACCTGCATCCTTGGACTGCTGCGGAGACTCTATAACAAGCTCTTTCTTAGGATTTCTGTTTGTTCTTGCCTGCATTCTTTGATTGAAAATGAAAACAGCTGCAAAACCCTATGCTTTTTGGCATCAAAGTAATCAACATGCCAGTGATCCAGTGAAAACAATAGCTTTTCCACAGCACAAAGAGCAGAAAGTACAAAGTAGTCTAACTTCTCAGCTGCAGTTTGCTAAATCTGTCATGGTGGGAATGCATGACAGACTAAGGCCAGCCCCTAAACACGTTGTATTCCTCTGGAACAAAAAAAAAAAAAAAAAAGGTGGATCGTGGATCTATTTTAATGCCTTAAGGTTATGAATCAAACACAAAAGAGACTGTGCATTTCTAAAATGAGCACATAAAACAGTTCAAGTCTTTTACAGCACTTCTAAGATCAAGCCTTCAATATTTTAAAATATTTTTGTTATAAAATGCAGACACTTACTGAAAACTGGGCCCCTTTAGAAGTATAAAATCCTAAGTACTACCTTTTTTTTCCTTTATTTTTTTTTTTTTTACATTACTATCACTTACTCAGGTACTATCAACAGCCAGCCACTAACCAAGTACATTCTCTGGGATCAATGCCCCAAACACATACTAATGCTCTTTTTTAGGAATAGGGAGGGGATGCTCTTTTGAATCTTGGAGCTAAATCCACATTAAAAATTTACCTTAACATCAAATCATCTTCACATAAAAATATTACATATTCTATGAAGATATTAACTCAAAAATAAAATTAACCCCACACCACCACCCTTTATACCTTTAAGCACTTAACTCTTCTAGTAAACTAACTTCAGTCTGTCTCAGCCTTCCCTTGCTTTAGCTCAAACTGCTAATGCCATTAATGTCAATTAATGCTCTCAGCTCATTCCTCTCTCCAGCATTGTAGATGTCCATCACTGATCATCCTCCCAAAATAAAAAAAATAAAAAAAAGAAAATCACTGCGAACACAAGAAGACAGTGCAACAAAATCGTCACATATTTTGACTGAAGTCATGTGAGAGAACCTCAGCTCTCCAGCCATGAAGACCAGCCACCCATCAGCTGCTGCCTTCAACTTCCATAGGACTTTCTCTTTGCTGACAGTACAAGACACCTGCAGGGGGGTGTCTCCCTTATCTTCTGAACAGTTTTCAGAAGTGTCTCCTGGCCCTTTCATTCAAGGCTGCTCAGGCTTAGTATCTTCCATTCCTATCCTTAACTGCCACATAAACTTAAGTCATGCTTCAACAGTTCTTTTGTAACCCAGTTTACTCTCCTACTATACTGCTACTTACAGACACCGTTGAGTGTACACAGACTCACAAAATAAGCAGCAGCAATTTTAATGGGATCATATCTGTACAATGCTGTACTGTAGTGCAAAGCAATTTTGCATGCAACCTAGTTGATAGTTTTGGTTATTTTGAAGGTTTGACTAACCAGCTCTCCCATGCAGTACTTTTAGCATATGATTGTATGTTAAATTCCTCATGAAAAAAGT
>BJBW01008467.1:55609-67705 GCA_004320125.1 Scolopax mira | reverse complement strand
CATTCAAGTCACAACTCTGCTCCACTTCTTTGGACAGTTAATTATCTCACTTCAATATAACTGCATCCTAAATTTAACTTGACATGAACTTCTATCTATTTTCTAACAGAAGAGAAAGTCATCTTAATCCACAGAAAGCAGATCGAGTTATGGAGAAGCTCAAATATCCTCTTTTATTGCTAGTATTTTTAAGAAGGCACAACTTCAGACACAGGGTTCTCACCATTCAGGCCTAGAGTAAGATGTTAATATTCCTCTCTCTTCCCCTTCTCTCTGCTCTCACACCTGCATAAAATATTGCTGTTTCAGCTTACTACAATCATGGAATTGAGTTTGACCAAGAGTTTGCCCATCCCATCCACAATGAAAGCACATTTCTAATGAGTGGCCTGAAAGAAATTATAAGATTAACAATTAGTCAAGACAATAACAATTTACTATGCTTCTGTCCTTTTCTCTGGGAAAAACAAGTTCAATGCATTCACTTTTTAAGCAGTCTCTCTAATATATAGACACAGAACTCCAGCAAGCAACACTCTAGAAAGCTTCTTTAAGAGTTAAGAAGGAAACCAGCAGTTTAGTCAATTTTACAAAAACAGATCTTCCTGTGTAAATTAAGGCAGACAATAGTTCAAGAACATGTAGTTACACTTCACTTTTATTTTGCACCAGCCCCTTTTGTTTTCAGAAAACGGAAGTACAGAACAGCTTAGACTAAATTATACCATTACTTGAGGATGCAGCTGCCAAACAGGAATTTGTTTCATTGAGATGGGCTGCAATTATACTTAACTGCAACCAGAAATGCACAAGGCACTTGCAAATGCTTACACTAATAATGACTTAAAAAATATTGTACACTTTAAATAGTATTTCTTCTGGTCAATTTAGCAAAGGATTCTACTTTTAAACTACAACATTGTTTTATCCTGGTCTGATAATTCTCTTGAATGCACCTTTAATATACTTTAGTGTAAACGTGACTTTCTTTCCTTTTCATTCTCTCTATTCTTCACAAAACATGATAAAGGACAAAAAGAAGGCTAATAAGCCAACATTTTCATAACATCAGTTTAAAAATACGGAAGTTATTTTTTCCTACTGAATGATTAATGTAATTTCTAGCTTGCATTTCATTAAAGCACATATACAATTAGAGGAGGTTCTTTTATTTAACAACAACAAAAGTGTGAAGCAGTACCTCTGGAGCTACATCCTGCACAAAACAGACCTTAATAGCTAAATTGATGTGCATTTCCAACATTTATTTTCTGATGAGGACTTAGTGATTATCCCAATAATTTAATTCACAGAAAAATACTTAGAGAGAAAAAAAAATACTGCTTAGTCAGGCACTCCACAGATGAAAAGATGTAAGTTAATTTATTAAAGAGGTACATTAAACATTTTTACCAATAGCACACCATGATTCAAAAAGCAAAAGATGAAAAACAGAACTTTGACATGCAGAAAGCTTATCAACTTGTTAGATGACCTATAGTTTTAAACTATTTAACTGCAATTAAAAAAAAAATACTTAAAAGTACAGGTCTACCTGAATAAGAATCAACAGAAAATCCAGGAAAACAGTGCATGTACAAAAGGAGTATCACTGTAAAAGAGTTATGCGAGTGCATTTCTACCACGGCTCCCAAAATTGCAGGAAATTATTAGGTAATAATAAAAAAATCAAGACCTATCTGCAAAATAACTCAGACTATTATGGAAACAATGCATTCATCTTTTTGCAAACACAGTGGCTTGAAAGACTTCCCTTGGTATTATTAACAATGGTACTTTTATATTAGTCCCAATTGCCAAATGGTTTTCTCTTTATGCTTGCATCATATACCATTAAGGAATTACTTATGTATTTACAAAATTATATGAGTAAAAAAATTCTCAGTGTTCCCAGAATACCTCTATGATTCATCCAGCAAATATGCTGCCCAAAAGACAAGTTCTCCACATACACACTCTTATTCGTTCAAATCACTTTGCACTCCAAGAGCTTGCTTTCCTAATGTATAATACCACATCAAAAATAGATAGGTGATAGCAACAGAACAGGCAGCATGAGAGAATTTCCTCTGAACTTCCCTATGGAAGAAAGGGTGACCACTCAGCCTCACTGAAGAAATAGGCTAAAACCAGAGCAGTTCGGTTTAACGGCACTTCTTTTGCTCCATGTCCTACTTACAACCTGCATCAAGATCACTGAACCGCACTGAGTGGTCAATATGAGCATTCACTAGATGACCAGCTATAATTGCAAACATCAAACTTGTCTGTGTTAGATATTCTAGGGGAAGAACTATTGCTCAACCTGTAGCAACCAGGGGGTGAAGGGGAGGAAGGAGTAGTCCTGCTGCACTTTTGCATGTCCTGTATATGTGAAAACAGAAGGATTTGGCAACATCATTTACTAAAACCCTACATCTGTTCTCTACTCCTTTGTGGCTCTGTAAATTCCTGGCAACTCACAGCATCTACTAACAAATAACTTTCAAAAATTAGAAGGATGGATTACTGGAGGGATTTTGATGATGTGGTTTGGGGTGGGTTGGTTTTTTTTGGTTGGCTGTTTTTTTGATTGGGGTAGGTTTTTAAGGAGGTAGCTAATATGAAAATATGGACCCACTTTATCAGAATGACAAGCATCATTAAAAACCAATAACTCTTGCTCTCATCTGTAGTAGAAAAAGATATTCTAGCATGCCCTCCCACACTTGGCAGTCTGCCTTGCAGCTGTATTAAAGGCATAAAATTTCACATGTCAGTGGAAGACTCCATATTACAGCTATATATATATATATATATATATCTTAATATTGCCAAAATTTGGCCACTTTCATAAGCAACCAAGTTACGTGCCTGTCCTGGAAGAATAGATTCACATTATGTAAATTCAAGTACAAGAGATAGGCTCAGACAGCTGATAACAGATGGAATACAGCATGCAATTCACCGGCCAATTCCTTGTCATACACATTACATTCAGAAGAAATACAACAAGTCACAAGAAAGTCCATTACAAAGACTCATTTCTCCTACGTCAAATACTATGAACATGTTAGGTTGCAGTCACACCAATATGCAGTACATTCTTTAGCACAAAAATGATAAAAAAAAAAGAAAGTTAGATAAAAGCATAAGACACAGGTATGAGTGCTTTTCATATTGTCAACATTAAAACTAAAATACTCCCATTTTAGTGATTTGCCTGAATTAAGGCAAATCCTAATTTGCAAGAATTAAGCCCATTCTGGAATGGGCAGAATCATAATCCCTCTTTGGAGAGGTGTCTCTATATCAAAATGAATCATACAAATCTCAAGTTTTGGATTCCAATTAAAATTACTCTCAAAATACTATTTTTAGGAAGAAATTTAAATAGTCTGAACAGGACAAAGATGCTGAGATACCACACTGAAGAGGTCTCTACATTAGTAGGTTGCATTGATGAAAAAAGATAACATTAATGTACAGGTCAGTATTAGTATTCAAGAAGCTGGAATAAAAAATTGATCTGCCTGTTCAGTGGCAGCACAAAGTTAAAGGATTGCCCCAAACAGTGCCTCTATTGGGTCCATAATGTTCTTGTACAATGCATTTTTTAAAGCTCTTTATTTCATGGAATAAAAATTTGACTAAAGTTGTTCACACCAGCATGGCATCTTTTAATTTTCAGGGAAAACCTGACTTCCTTATGGTCCCAGGGGAAAGAAAAAATAAAGGGAAAAAAAAAAATCAGTAGAATTTAGTTAGAATAAGAGACTTCAAGATTAAACCACACTTCTGCAACAAGATTTAATTATTGTTCTGACACATCTCCTTAATGACAGGACATGTACAAGCAGACTGACTGTGAGAACAGTATTGGTGTAAAGATGGCTTCTTTTCCTACCTGGACAATACCTTACAATTATCAGAAACTAACAGGACAGCACAGACACCAAACAAAAGACAAAAAACAAGTCAGAACCCCTTGTCTGAAGATCTTGCAAACTGAAGCAGTTATGTGCCAAGCAAGCCTAAGGTAGGGGTCTTCCCTTGTGTAATACCAATCTTACAGGACTTTTTCCAGAAGCAATTTGCTACTTGAGGAGATTGTTAATTCACCTCTGTCCTTGGGCTAAAGAAGGAGTACATCTTGGTTTGCTCTAAACTGAAACATAAACCTGTTTTGGACTTCACATTTTAGAGAAGCAAGAACATTGCAAGAGTTAGTAGTTGACTCCCAGCTTTATTTTAAGTGCATTCAATTTTATGACAGAATAGGATACCTGGATCTGTAGATAATTTAAATGAGCATTTCAGGCTGTCTCTAAAGCAAGTGTAGGAAAGTATTAATCAGAAAAAAAGAGCAGAGAAGTCATTTCATTCCGTGTGTTCCCTAAACCTAGATTCTAGTCTCAAAAGCACCACCCAATGCAGCTCCTCCTCCACAGAAGTCTTCTTCCCATTCCTTAAGATCATATAAGGTTTTAAAAGTCACTTTTGGGGGGTTTTGAGGGGTTGGGTGTGGGATTTTTTTATTGTTTGGGGTTGTGGTGTTGTTTGAGGCTTTTTTTTTTTTTAACTCCAGACACTTTGTTTGCTTTCAAAACATGATGTCCAGACCCCTAAGGTCCCCTGCTGCTACACTCAAAGGAAACATGCTTTCTACCTTGATGCAATCTAATGCCGTATTTTTGGGGTCAGATGTCTTTCTGTGCTAGTCCAACATATATTGTCATGGACAAACAATGACTTTGCATTTAGACTGGACCAACTATCTTCAGATTTTATCCTCAGTCTTAAAGAATTTTCTCTGAAGATGCAATGTTTCATCTTATATTTTGCATGCCAGTGCAGTGAGTGCCCTGCCTAACCTATATCTGATGTTCCTTTAACATGCATCTTTTCAAGAAGCACATTTGCTGAAGAACTATGTGTTTGGCCTATTTGTGCTGCAGTTTCCCCTGCTGAAAGGGCAGAGGGACACCTGAGAGAGACATTTGAGCACTCTTCCCAAAGGAGTCTAATGAAAGGTCAAAACAAACAAACAGAAAGTCTACAGAAACCATCAGGAAATTGAGCCAAAACCACAAGCCAGCACAGAAGACACCATCTTTTTATTCATCCAAAGCAGCAAGATGAAAGGAGATTAAAGAAATGCTCTCGTTCAACAGACCCATGAAAAACTACACAACAGTTAGGTGCTATACCCGTACATGTCTGTTCTTCCTCATTAAGAGGCCTAATAAGGTATAATGCTCCAGTTCCTGATAAATAAAAGTCACTTGCAATACAGTTACAAGTTGAAGCAAGTTATGAGAGCGAAATAACAGACTAAGCCATACAAATTACCTGCATACCATTAGAGAATTGCTGCATAAGCTCTTTAAGCACATTAAAAAAAACCAACTTCCACTTACTCAGCAGAATTACTTCCTTAGATGTCTCTCCTTTAAAAATTTCTACTTTATTTCTACTAAAGTTTTCTGCTTTAAATAAACAGGTTGATATCAATCTATTAAGTCAGACAGCCTTACTATAAGGCATTTTACCAAATGAAGGTTTTAAGGTTTATTTAAAAACACCTCACAGTTAAATCAAGAACAATATTCTTTTAAAAATCAATCATAAAACCATATAATTTAATTTTATTCTGAAATAAAAATATTTAGAACTTGAATGTCTACTGTGGAGTTATTTCCGGAATGACATAGCTCACTGCTATCATTAATCAATCTTCACACATTCACAGACTTGGTTTATTAATAAACTGTGACATCTTTAAGATATAACAAAGTGACTCATGAGCAGCACAGAAACAGCAGTCACACAAAACCTCAGTAACACCTAGTGATGATGTTGCTGTTAAGTTAACAGGTGACATGGACTAAAAAACTGCAGTTATTAAAATATAAGGCTAGTGGTTCTGTTTTCAGCAAATACCTAAATCTTCCCTATTAGAAGCTGCACATACACTGTATCAAAATGCCCTGCATTTCTTCAAGAATTAAGTAAGCACAAATTAAGTAATAGCTATTCAAATTAAGGACATTTTGCACATCAAACTTAATAAATTTAAAGACTATTTAAAATAACTAGCTCACCTTGCACACACTGGAGCTACCGAACTACTACTTAGGAGGTTTACCAAACTACAACGTGTTAAAGCTTAATGAGAGAAATGACAATGTAAAATAGGCCATTAGAAGCAAAATGAGATGAAAACATATCAAGCATGGAAAGAAAGCAAGTTGCTTTCTGCAATCTTTAGACAAATAATAAAAAAAAAAATATTAATGTCCTTCAGCCCAATCCATCTCAGTAGAATTTTCTGTCTCCTGCATGGACATTGCAGGCACACTCATCTAGACTCTTCCTTCACTGAATACTTCAAAGGGCTTATTAGCAAACTCCAAACTTTTAAAATGTTGTTAGTTTTATTGTCACTACATCATTCTCCCTTGCTCATTTTCCATCTTTGTCTACTATCTGAAATGGCTGCTTAGGTCCTAAACCGTACAGTAATACTTCACTCTTAGTTAGTTGTTGGTTATATTATGAATACTAAAAAATTTAATTTGAATATAAAAAATATTTAAAAAAAAGACCATGGAAAAATAACACTCCTAAATCTAAGATACTGCAGCACAGCAGAAATAACATGTAATATCCTGCTGAGAATGATTTTTTAAAAAATTATAGGATAATCAAAACAAAGTAATGTAGATCAAGCATACAACAATTATTTTGAAACTGTATCCTTTAACTTAATACAAAATTAAACAAATTAGAATGTTTTCTCAATATTTGCAGAAAATAATATGCCCTAGGTGGAAATTTGGGGGAAATATATTTTCATAAATTTTGATGCAACTTTTAATAGAATCTCAAACTAAATTTATAATCTTTTACTAAAATAATTTATTCTTATCCACGTGAACCTATGGATTCCAAGATAAGCTGTGTTCTTGCAAGATAAAGTATATGTCACAGGGTAGAATTGTTCCCAAACATAATATACAGCATTTTCATTGTGGGTTTGAATGACATCAGATGGATAGAAATAAATAGTACTCCTCAGAAGATGTTCTCACCAAAGCTTCATTCTATCTTTCCTTCAAGCAAACCAAAGACCAGACCTGCTTAAGATAAAACTTTAATTAGCCTTTAGATGTAACCTCCTGACCTCTGGATTACAGGGTAAATAAGAAAAATGTACGCTAAATCAATTACTTCTGCTTCCTTATTTCTTCACAAAACCAGAGATTTTTCCTTCCTGATAGTTTTCTGTTCACAGGGAATCTTCACAGATTTTCAACACTGGTTCTGTGTTCTTAAATTAAAGGAATCCCTGAAATTCACTGGTGTTCTGACAAGAACTCCTTATCAGGAAATATTTGATCCAAAATAGAAATAGACCAGAGAACAGGTACAGCCAAAAAGGCAGAGGCGAGAAATTGCAGGTCAAATGTGTTACAGCACAGACAAACAGGTGAAGCCATACACCCACACTTGCATCTGTTGCAAGAACCACCAAAAAAAAAATTCAGGGATGTGACACACTGCTGCTTTCTTTTGGTCTTGGCCATACAGCTTCTCTTCAGAGGAAAGGATTTCTGCAGCCTTCACCGCCTTGCACGGCTTCTCAGCGAGAAGCAAAGTAATTTCTCCTCCTGAAAGCAACCCATCAGAGGGGAAAGAGCTGGCCAAATTAGCTTTTACAGCAGAGTACAAATATTATATAATTTAAGAGTTATAGGTATATAACTTAAAGAAGTTTCATAAAAGCACTTGTCACTGTTGCCAGGACTGCAGTCCCCTCTTCCCCCTCGTCAGAGAATCCAGCCTTCCACTCTTCAGGGGCACTTCAGTAGTAACTGCTCTGCAGCCTCAGACATCTCAGGAAGCGATAGCCAGTGCCAGCTCTTGATTAGCAACAGTGCAACCTTTTTAAAGAAGTCCCATTTTAATTCTTGTAAAATTCTGACTTTTATTCTTACGGACTACACCAGTCCAGTAGGATGAACAGCACCTCGTTCTGACCCCTCAATTCCGCACACTATTCCACACTAGCCTTCAGGAAGAAGTTTATCTTGATCCACCACTTCCAGTTAAACCAAGCTGACAAAGCCTTACGGGAAAATCCAGAAAACCAGTATCGTTATTTAAAAGCATCTAGGAATTTTGGAGTTGAAAAAAAATACCACCCTATGTGACAGATGTGGAACTTCAGTTGCAGACTAAGCAACTGTGCTTAATCTTGAAAGTTTGTAAACCAATTCTGTAGGACTAAATCAAAGAGAAATTATTGCTGGAAAAATACCACATGAAACAAAGGAGGAGGAAAAAAAAAACTACACAAAAAAAAATTAAAACAATTTTTAAAATTTCACTGCAACCTCGAAGTGACATTAATTCATACCATGTTTCTTAAAAAGTATTTCTAAATTCGTTCATCTAACAATATGTAGAATTTAAGGCCAGAAAGCTGTTAGGTCCTAAATTCAGTGGAGTACAAAAGTTGCTTAAAGTATTTGTCGTCCAGAGTTTAAGAAACATCTAATAACCATGTGCATGAGGCCAACTTAAAAATGGCTAACAGTGTAAAAAGGCTTCTAATATCTAGAGGAAGCCATTTTATTTTTAATATCAAACCGTATTAAGAATTTATAAAATGCAATACTATCATGAAGGGTAATATACATACTCTAAGTTATTATAAGCTTCTGAAGATAGTTCAGATTATTCTGTATTTCTTCCTGGAAGCTTATGAGCATGTATCCATGCATAGAAACATATACATATGTGTATATGCATACATAGATATTCACACACATGTATATATACACACAGAGATACATACATACACACCTTTTTTTTTTTCCTTATATTTGAGTTCAGCAAGAAAGGACCCGAACAGCAAAGCTTTCTGAAATTTCTAAAGGCTTTCCATAACTGCAATTGCACAGCATGGGTACGCCAGCAGGCACTATAAGCTTGTCAAAATCTATCCAGTTATTTCAGTGTACCACACCCCTCTTATTGCAACTATCTAGCCAGTGACAATGCAATTAACAAGTAACCCCAAACTATTTTAAATAAGTATTTAAACCCTTAACTAGCCTAATTCTGAAGCAAGCAGTGCACATTAGCTATTGCAATTCCACCCCCTCAAGCCTAAATGCAATACATCTGACGCACAAATGCGTCATTAACCTGGGGGGTACAAAGAAGTCTCACTTTAAAGCCTGTTTTCTTTGCATCAGGCCAACACCTAAAAAAGCCTTTAAGAGCAAAGCAGGTTCAGAAAACACTTATTACTCCTTTTAATAATTTTTTTTTCTTCTAGAATGCTCCTATATTGCTTTCAGTAAGTTAAACAGAAATAGAATAGTTTCAGTGAAAGAAAGAAAAAAAAAAACACACACCACATTGTACTCAAACCCATCTGAAAAAAATTAACCTTAAATCCTGGGTTACTGTTGTCCCAGCAATGCATTCCTTAGCTTTTCCAAATAACATAATCATCTGTTGTTCTTCAATTGAAGTGCCAAATACATTCCAAGAGTATGTTTAGAAAGATTGAACAGCAGATGATCTTCTATAACAATCCTGTTTACGGACTGAGCTATCAATACAAGTCTAAATGATATCATGAATATGAATCATAAGCTTTAACGCTACAACTGCATGCACACATGTATTACATGTTACATAGATGCACTAACATCCTACAATACCAGGACAAGATATACTCCTGTCCGTACACAGTAGATGTTAAATAAACATGGTATACTGGTTTATCTATCAATTAATAGATAAAATTATTAATGAAACAAATTTGTATTTACCAGGGATGAATGAATCAATATTCCTGAATCTTCATTTGGCAAGCTGAACGCTGTGTATTCAAGGGCATTGTTTTCCCCTTGCTGTTTGCAAATATAACCACAGTTTCTCTCAAAAACTGTTCGAATGCCTTTAAACAAAACCACACTTGTAGTGCAACCCATTCCAAATCTGTTGAATTTTGCATTTCTAGCAGCCCTGATTGCATTTGCAGAATGTCTTCTTCCTTTGCTCAGCTCGAATATTTTTCCTGTTCTTCACAGAAATATTTCTTTGTACCATCTTCATTATGTCCGACATTTAGTATGTTCCTTGACAAGAAACCATCAGCTACTGAAATGTAATCCTATTTGCTTAAGCTACACACTGCCAAAAATCCAGCCGCAGAAGACAAAAATCAGGGAGTGCTGAAAAGCAGAGGATACCTCAGCTGTAGAAGATAGGAGGCTTTCAGCATGTGCTATACTCCGCAACAGAGATGAAAAGATATTCCAGAGGGTCAGGGAAAGAGCTCCTATGTTTCAGAGATCCTTAAACATAATCAAAGATGAAAGGAAACTGCAAAGATACTGCTGCAGTTTCTGCTGCCAGCCACAAAGAATCCTCATCTGCTGCAAGAAAGCACTCTCCCAGAATGCTTAGCACAGAGTTCGTACTGGCAAACATTTCTTCACTTGACCTATATGTGCTTTTTAGTGCTTAAAACAAAAAACTTCAAAATAAAAATCTCAAAATACGAGGGGAACATTCTTAAATCACGGCTGTTATGGAAAAAACCCCAACATGTTATGTAAAGCTACTTCAATCAAATCTGTATGTTATCAGCATGCTGTCATCAGTGCAGGCAAACCACAAGGGGCTGTCTTTACTTTTTCCTTTCTCCCTCACACACAAAGTGATCAGTCAACTCCCACCTGCCAGAGACTGACTTTATGTAGTCCTTGACTGCAAATAGTCGATAATCATAAAAAAAAAAAAAGGAGGGGAAGAAAAAAAAAAAGAACGCAGCTGACTGAGCACCTAGTTCAGATCAACATCCACGTATAAAACAAAATTACAGAATGAAATTTAAAATACCTAAATGTCATGGGTTTACAGTGAATCACACCTGTACTGATTGAATTTATTGCCTCGGGGTTCTACACCACATACTGTAGAGGTATCTGTTGTATATATCTGTTGTACAGGTATGTAAATATCTTTAACTGATGCTGAGATGAAGTGTTAAATTTTTCAAACTACTTTTAAAGGCAAGAAAATTGCAAAAAAAAAAAAAAAACCTGTCCCAATCCACACAATAACAGTATCAATCACCCTGTCAGAGATTGACGTTTAGTTTTATATTTCTGCTAAACTGAAAGCACTGTACATACTGAAAGTATGTACTTATTTACTTTCCAAAGTGCAAAACTGGATGAAAGAGTGACCTTACAAGTTCAAAATAGTTGAAATGGAGTTAAAAAAACTAAATTAAAAGGATTCAAGTGTAAGCGTGAAAGGAGGCAATAAACAGATTAATTATGTCAGCTACAGATTTGTCCCCATACAAGTTGCTTTATCTCAAGGAAATACTTGCATGTTATAATGAGACATTCAGAAGAAATATTGACGATTTATTGGTATTTTTCCCTAGCATCTGGCTAGTTAATACATCTCAGTATGCTCCTCATTACATCTCTAACCTAAATATACCATAATAACATGCAGACACATTGATTTGAAAAAAAAAACATAACACAACAAAATCAATATTTGACAGTGATCCAAGTAGTTCCTGCCAGTCTCATATTCTCAAAGGCAGCAGTTAGCATATTCCACATATTGTAAGAAATACAAATTGTGTTAAGGCAGTTCTGTTAATAAGGAGGAGGAAAGAAAAGAGGCAGTGGTGAATAATTTGGCATAAATTCTACTCTGAAGGGCAAAGATACTTCATACATAACCATGAACCTTGCACAGCAATGTCTCAGTACCTTTTTATGTCTGTCTATCCTGCCCTCTTTGAAAACAAGAAGCAGGTCAGTGAGGGAAATGCCTCTGCCTCATTCACTAAGGTTGGATAAATACATCCTCATAAACATGTGAGGAAAGAGAGTCATAAGAATTACCATGGAAGGCACCCCCAAAAAGTACATTCATGTTAACTGTTTATAGTGCAGAAGCCCACTTCATTCCCACCTGGAATGTAGGATTAGAGAGACTTGACAGAGTTCAGGTTCCAAATGTGACATCAAAAGTTAAGAGATC
>BJBW01008467.1:41525-55574 GCA_004320125.1 Scolopax mira | reverse complement strand
AAAAAAAAAAAGGTAGCTCATGACTTAAGAGAGTATGAGAAAAATAAGTAAGTTTGCAACTAATCATCATGCACTAGACAGTTCCTTCAAATACCTAGAAAATGACCTCACTTTTAAAGTACTAGGTAGGAGGTGGAGAAACAGGAAGACAAAAAGATTTCATTTGGAAAAATAAACACATGACAGAATCAGAATCATAGATTAAGTCGAGTTGGAAGTGACCCTGGGAGGTGTTTTAATTCAAAACCAATTAAGAACAAATTTAATTCTGAATATATTATCTTGAATAATTGTAGCATCATGTTTCTACACTAATTTAGAAAAGACAACTGAAATTGACTTAGATCAATACAATGGTAACAGCAGTGACATCAAAAGCATTCCAGAGATTGAAAGGGAGATAGATATGGGGACATGAAGGGCAGGAAGAAACCATAGGGATGAGGAGCTTGACCAGATGCTTAAATATGATGAGAACTCTGAATAGTATGCAATGTAAAGCAGTTTGCCAACAAGCAGACTTTTTCCTAAGACATTAATTTCCTAAGACATTCCACAAAGTGGAAGTTTCCAGCTCAGCTAAGGAAGCTCCTGCAATTGTAATAAGCAACCCCACTGCACAAGCAGTGAACATCCAAGACAGAAATGTGACACAATGTAGTATTACCCATACACTATTACATCTCAGAGTGAAACAGGAGGCTGGAAAAAATCTTGTAAAGAGCTAACAGAACTTTCTCTGCCAATTGAAGAGAGATAAAAGACAGTTGAAGGTAGATAGAACTCTTAACCCAATGGAAAAAAAACCACACCACCAACAAAACAAAAATACACACACAAAAAAATCAACATATGAACAAGCCCAGGCTGTACATCACACGAGCAGCAAGCTAGACATTGCAAACTGCCTCTACCCGAGCCTGGGTTACTGAAAGGTCTTATTCCGTAAGGAAGAGTGGAGGGGAGGAAAGGAAGGCTGCAAAGGGGAGGCATCACTAATACCTGTCTTCTCTTGGTTTGTCAAAAAGAGTCTACACCAGAAAGCATGCAGACTTATGAAGAACTAATTCAACTAGTATGTATTGCAAATATTATATTCCTAGGCCAAAATGCCTGTTTAGATGGGGAACAACAAGCTCTTCCTTGCTATATACTATATTGACTATGTACTGACTGCACTATGAGATTCCCAAAAAGAGTAATTAGTTGTGTTAACTCCAAGTTATTCAGAATCACATCTTTTTGAGACCTGTTCTCTTGAACAGGTAATAACGAAGTTCTTGTTCCCTTCCAAAAAATTGTTGGGAACTGTTTAACAGTACAGTTACACAATTGCTTTAAGGGTCTAACCACCAGTCTCCTCCTCTGATTACAGCTAACACCTAATAATCACTTTTCACTTGGGAACTGAAGGACTTCAACATGTTAAGCAACCCTTTCACAGCCAAATGAGTTCCACAAGCATAATCATATGGGTACAAAGTAAACGTGTGCTAGAAATCCAACAGTTCTAACCAATGCTTAGAAGTTTCTCTTTGACATTGGTTAACGTTTGCAAAGGTAGAAATCTTCAGAGAATCATTGCTTGAGTTGATTTAAAAATCTTCAGGGGATCCTGTAAAATTCTTACTAACAAAAGGAGAACTTATTAGCACCTAGACAGAAATTGAACAGTTGAAAGAATACAGATCAAACTAGGGAGGCCTTCCAATTGAATGAGTTACTGCAAAACAACATGGACATTCTGTCTTCAGACATGCAACCACTAAAGCAAAACATTTCATAAAGACACATGCCCATATCTGAAAGAGAGCATACTTCAGGCAGGATTCAAGCATCTAGGTCCTAGCATAAAAGCCACAAAAAAATCCTTAATCTCTTAAAACATTAGGTCTAGGTACTTATATTTTTACCTTCAAAACTGTACTAAATATTTAACATGTCCAAACAGATGCCATCTTGACAAGAGCGAACATCTGGTTTCTTAGAAATCTTAACACATCCTTACTGAATTCAGCTTTTCACAAAACACGACAGTATTTGTAGGTGGAGTGCTACCTTCCATCTGGCAGCTGCCTGTGTATCAGCTCAGAATGCTAGAGATGTGAGCCTAAAGCCTCCTCAGCCCAAAGAGATTAAAACCAACATCACTTAGCACTCTTTGAAGTGCCTTAACAACCAGATGATAGTATATCAAAGCCAATGTGCTCACTTCTGCCTGATAAAGCTGTGCTACAGGAAAGAACTGGAGTTCAACAGCCCTGCAAGAGGGAAAACAAGTGTATATATATATAACAATTCACACTTAAAAGGAAAATTCCTAGAGAAGAGGAAGAAGAAAATTCAGGTGCTGGTTCCTGTTGCAAGGACCGTTTCTGCAGTGATTGCTTCATGCAAATTTCAAAGAGCTTTGTCAGATAATTGTCTTCAAGAACTCATGTTTCTGAAGCAAGAAGAAACTGTGTTAAAAGCTGCTTTGTGGCTACAACAATGAGTTTTACTCCGTGTTAAGAGTAAAACTCCCAAGCATCTGATTTGTCAAAAACCTGTTAGTATATATATTATTCTCAGTAACTCCCACATCCACTTTCCAGAATGGCAAAAAGGAGAATTTGGGGAACTACAGGCTGGTCAGATTCATTCCAGTCTCCAGGAAAATCAAGACACTAACCCTCCTACTAACCTAATCACTAACACTAACCCTTCCCAACAAATAAAGAATAAGAAGTTGGTTCAAAGTAGACAACATGGATTTACCAAGGAAAAATTATGCCTGACCAACCTGCTTGCCTTCTGTGATGAGCTGTTTGGCTCTGAGGACAAGAAGCAATGAACACTGAATAATGTTAGTAAAACAAAGCTTCTGACATAGTCTCCCATAGAATCCTGGTAGCCAAATTAGGCAGATGTGGTCTGAGTGAGTGCATAAGGATGATATCCTGTTGCACAGCAAGCTGAACATGCTGAACAGGCTTCTGAGTACAGGAAAGATATTGATATATTGGACTGAGTCTAATGGATGGTCATCATGATGGTTTAGGGGCTGCAGGATACCATGTATGAGAAAAATCTAAGAGACCTTGGATACTTCAGCTGTAAGTGAAGGCTAAAGGGAGATCTTAATACTGTTTGCAACTACCTAATGGGAAAGTAGAGAGAGGATGGAGTCAGGCTCTTATTGAAGGTACAGTCATTGGACAAGAGGCAACAGACAAAGAATATTCCATTTGCATAAAAGGATTTTTTTTTTTAACTATGAGGGTTGTCAACTACTGGGGATTTTGTGGATATTAAAACCAGACTGGCATAGTCTCTGAGCAACCTGCTCTAAGCAGATCTGGTTTGAGCAAGGGATTGCAAGGTGACTTCCAGAGGTTTTCTTCCTAACATGTAGTTTTCCATGATTCTGTGGTATTACACTGGATAGCCACACACTAACCACAGAGACAAAGAAAGAGGAAAGATGCAAGAGAATTCCATCCTTCAGAAGAAAGCCGGTATGATTACTCTAAGAGGTAGTCTTGAGAACAACATGTTTGGATTTTCTCATGTAATTTTGACCAAGGATCTGCACACTCAGCAAGGCCCTAAGAAGAGATTCGCAACTGACAGAAACAAAAAACTACTGAGATATTAGAAACACTAAGTATATCACCAGACTGAAGACCAGAGACCTCTCATTCATATGAGGTGCCCCTAATGTCAAAGATCATAGCAAAAGTAAAAAATAATGTTTACCAAAAATGGAGCAAGATTTAGTGCTGTCCTATATAATCTAGGAAGCTATCACAGCTGGCTAATCCCAAAGTTTCTTTTAACTGACAAACAAGGGGGCATTTAGAAAAGTGGGAAAGTGGCATAAGTGATGCAACCCAAGAAATGCTATTTCAGAGATTTTAATCTTGTACACGCTATTACGTATGTGCTGATGGAGAGATGAAGACAAATTTAAAACCCTGCTAGTTACAAAACACTAAATACCACAGCTAATAGTTTTAGGTCACATAGTTGACAGCTGCAGAAAGGTCAGTCTTCTCACAAGTCTATTCTTACATGAAGAACATCACATTTTCATCATAAATGAGCTCTGGGAGCTGCCAGCATGCACCTTAAGTTCAAACTTAATTTGAGTATACCTTGAGAATAGACATACCAAGAATAACCCAAATAACTTTAGGAAGCTGTCCAAGTCAATCTACATTGAACAGATGAACATTTATTCTTAATCATGAGATATTAAACATCTAACTCTTTTAGATGTTTTACATTTCAAGCCATAAAATAGGATTTCTAGTATTGAAATATGCTCACTGGACTCCATCTAGTGGTCACATAAGTTTAGGTTTTCTGAAGTTGAAGTGATTATTCTGGGCTCTTAAATAACTAACAACAGAAATTTATTATTATTAGAGAGCTACAGAACAAGTCACTAATTATAGGATATTCTTTTCAGAAACACTGATGAAACCATGCCAGAATAAATAATGGTCAACAGTACAGTAGACTAGGGAAAAAAAATAAAAAGCCAGGTTTTGAGCAACCTTACTGTGTTCAGGGAAGAGCACCAGAAACTTCAGTTCTCATACATGCTTTTATACTTTTAATCTTTCTATAGAGGCTATTCAGACCCAGGTCTTTCTCCTTCCCTTTGTTCCTAGTCCAGTCAGGAACATGTTCCAACTTCTCCTCCACCAGACCATTAGCTGCCAAAATATTACACTTGAAGTATTGTCCCTTAAACTTTACCAGGATTATTTTTTTTCTTATTAGAAGCCTCACCTCTCATGTGATGAAAAACTTACTTGATCATGCTGTACACTCTGACTGGGAAGAAATTAATATACAACATTATTCAGCCATCTAAGACCCTATACCAGGCAAATAACTCTGAGGTGATAACAAGCCTGGCACGCAAGAATCCCAAGATAATTTCTGCAGAAAACTAGAATAGCATCCCTCAAATAATTACGATGTGTGTCATCTCTTCATTAACCTGAATGCTCTTTTTAAACTCACTGACGTTTGAGGTCCAACACAAATTTAAAATCCCTCTTGGACTAGCAAACAGTAAGAATGAAGCCTCCTTGAACATTCCTTAAAGGCAAATGGACTACTGATGTTCAGCTAAAGAACCTACTAAATCATAGAATGTTTAGAGTTGGAAGGGACCTTAAAGGTCATCAAGTTCCAACCCTCCTGCCATGGGCAGGGACACCTCCCACTAGAGCAGGTTGCTCAAAATCAGATGATATTGCATTGCGCAAGTATTCGTGCCAGCACAAGTGGGTGCAAATATACCTGGCAGAAAGAGGTCTGAAATACCACATCATCATCACTGTAGCAGGGTCAATGAGGAATGGGTTAGGTGAGATGACTTGGACTTTTATTTTCACAAAGCTTCAAGTTCTATATTATTCTATTGCTTGATTATAGTCACTTACAACCATGCTGACAAACTAGCCTAGAAAGGCACCAAGTGAAGTGCAAGCAGATTCTCTGTCAGTATCTGCACTGCAGTGAGAAACAGTACTTCTTCTGAAACCAAAGGATATAAAACCATTATGCAACATTAAAGAACAAACAACACTAAATAGCATTGTGAATGGGTGGGGGGGTGTGTATGTGAAATCAATCACAGGCTGGCTGAGGCTGGAGGTCCCCCTCTGGACATCATTTTGTCCAACCCCTTGCTCAAGCTGGGCCACCTAGAGCTGGTTGCCCAGGGCTGTGTTGAGACAGCTTTTGAGTATCACTAAGGATGGAGACTCCACAACCTCCCTGGGTAATCTGTGTCAGTGCTCAGTCACCCTCATAGTAAAAAAAGTGTTTCCTGATGAGGGTATCTCCTGGGTTTCAGTGTGTGCCCATTGCTTCTGGTCCTGTCACTGGGCACTACTAAGCAGAGCCTGGCTCTTTGTATCCTCCCTTCAAGTATTTATATATATTGATGAGATCCCACTTGAGCCCCTTCTTCTCCAGGCTGAACACTCCGAGCTCTTTCAGTCTCTCCTCAAAGAAGACATGCTCCAGTCCCTTCATCATCTTTGTGGTCCTTTGCTGGCCTCTCTCCAGTATGTTCATGGCTCCCCATGGTGTGGGAAGCCCAGAACTGGACTCTTCTGTGTACTTGCTCTCTAACGTGTCAGTTTGCTTTTTAAGAATAAAGTAATCTCAGCTCTGTGTGCTGAGGAAGCAAGCAGATTGTAGGCTGATTCAGCCTGGAGTACTTGGTGGTGTCAGTGTAAATCAAGGCTTTATCTGGAATTCTTTCTTTAAGCCTCTGAGCCCAGGCCAAGCTTTGGTTTGGGGCCCTGTCTGAGTAAAAAGGCCCATTCCCATTAGACGACCAGTCAGAATTTCTTTCTGCTTACCAGCTGAAGGAACGGATGGCAGGTAGTTTAAGCAGGAAATTTGTTATTCAGCCTCTGGATTTATTGCCTCAAAAAAGAACATCAAAGTTCTGGATCATTTTTCTATCTTGAGACAATGAGGAAGAAGACGTAAGTCAGTTAAGGCTGAACACTGAAAAAAATGATTCACAGGATTTCTCTGGAAAGGTTAAGTGTAACATAAACCTTGTAACGTACAACATTGTCAGTGCTGGTAGTTCTGGAAGAAATGTCAACTCTGTAATTTTGAGCAAATCAAAGGAATATGGTTTAGACTGGTTTTTTTTCCTCCTAATTGCTTTTGTAGTACTCTTGAAAATTCACTCCTAGTGACGATTCTGAGAAAGAATATCAGAAATTAATAAATATGAGACACTAAATAAAAAAAAAATTTAAATCACTTTTCAAAATGATATCTCACTCTTCTAAACTTGTTTGAAATTTCCAGGGATGAAGGAGTTTGTGCATAAACAGTCCCTAGAAGCTGAAATAAAATAGCCCCTTTTGAAGTTTCTTTTGCTAAGAGACATCATTGTTCATGCAGTGAGAATATCAAGTGACTTCACAATAAATAACTAAGCAACCAAAATATGCTTTAAAATGCAACTCTTCCCCACCCCCACAAACAAACCAAGAAAATCAACCCCAACTCCCCCCCACAATGAGAAAGAAACACAGTACCCCTTTGCACCACATCGCTTGGAAAGATCTTTCCTGCTGCTTTAGTTTTTGTTTTTTATTATTCTGGATATTCACCAGTAGTCCCAAGGCAACACCAGTACCATAAATGGAATATTACTCACTCTATGGAGTAGTTTCACCAGTCTGAGGTGCTGAACCCAGACAAAGTTTTCAACAACAGCTCTTGATTTCTTCTTTCTTGTTTTTCCCTCACTTGAACTGTCTGAGTCTCCAAACCAGGCAGCAATCTCTGGACACAGTAGGAAAATGCAGAAGACAGCATCTGGATTTGCCATTCCTTCTCTCATATCTGATTCATTGGGCATAGATGAGGAGATAACAAAGCGTTCTAACAGATGCAGTAATTCATCCTTAGGCCAACAAGGAATCCCATCTCCCACTCCTGCCGTCAGATTAAGATTTTTATTTTCTTAATGCAACAAAGCTGCTATTTCTCTCAACCAGTCACAATGGGAGCGTAGTAGGAAACAACCGAAGCTACAGATTTTGGATTTCTCCGACAAAATCTGTCTCCAGAACATTTTTCTTCACAACAGCCCCTTCAGAGGTTCTGCTCAACTGAAGACCTTGAGACATCCTGTAAACTTTTTGCAAAGCAGACTCCATTGTACCTGTTGAAGTTCTAGCCCTTGCTTAGTAAAAGAAATCTTAGCCATAATGTTAACTGGACTGGTTTTTAAGGCCTCTAACTTTAAGGGTCCCTTACAGAAAAATAAAAGGAAAAAAAAAATCCCATAGCTTTCTCATTATGTATACCTACCACTATTTCATAAATTATTAAATTTAAGATCCTAAGTACATAAGTGTCTACATCAAGACAGAATGTGAACCTACCTTCAAAACCTATCTGTCCTCTCAATTAAGGTCTAAAATAAGTTACATTCTCAGAATTATTGTAGTATCTTCTCATCTTTAGGTACAAGTTATTTGAAAAGTATTTGAATGAGAAAGTCATTATGTAATATGCAGACAACTTGTGCAACTTTATGCCTTTTCTGCCCCACATAATTAATGCTTTTCATGGCTAAGGAGAGTGAGGGAGAATGAAAGGCTTTTTAGCTTCTTCATAAAGGAGTTTTGCGTTCAGTATCTACGTCAAGTGAAGTACTTGAGATCATGCAGCCTCAAAATCCAAAACAAACACTAGCTAATATCTGGTTAAATGCCAAATTCACATATTGCTGAGCTTGCGTATACATGCATATACCTGATGGTTATCTAATCTCAGGCACACACTACTCACATTCAAGTGACCACTCAGTCTAATAACCATATACACTTAAAAGTACCTTTAACATCTACATCTATGCAACACAAAAAGCAGTTGACATTAAAGGTCTGGTTTTCAAACAGTGTAATTACAGATTCTTTTGAAACATTTGCATAGAAGCACAATGCAGCGTAATCAAATTACTTTAAGAGGCATATGCAGTTTTAAGTTTATTGGACAAGACCTTCAATGGGGAAAAAAAAAAATAATCATGGAGTTGTGAAATTCCTACATTTAAATTCAGGTGTAATGAGCTCTACTTCCACTGAAATACAAATATGTGATCTTGATTGCATACCTACAGCTTGAGTAGGAGGAAGAAAGGAACGAGAAGGTATACTGTGGTAAACCATGCTGCATGAGAGCTGCTGCCACCATAGACTGAAAACCCAATCCAGCATCACCCTACATCTGACATTTGCTGTATTAGAAACAACTATTTTTAAGACGCTTACTCCTCTATGTTAAGCATAACTCCCCTTACCTAGTGAAACAGAAAAAGTTCCAGAAAATAATTTAGAAATAAGGCACAGCTAACAAGAATGTTCCAACATTGTTGAATGGTTAAATGCGTTTTTGTTCACAAAGAAAATCAGCAGTCCTGTATTTTCCCCCTCACATTCCATTTCTGAACAAGAAGCTTACAGACATTCAACATTCAAATAAGTGTAATGGTATTTATTAATAGAAATTTTAGTACTGTGGTCCAGCCTCTGAATCTTCACAACCACAGAAACACCCATCATACTCAGTAAGTCTTCTTAGTAGTATCAGACTTAACAGAAGTAACACATAGTTTTCTTACTAATATATTGCATCCAATCTAAAAGGGGTTTATATGCACAGCTAAAATAAAATTAGCTCCTTAATCAAAAAGATCTTATTCTCTGTCAATTTTTATTTCCTTTGGAAAGGTAAGCAGTACATACCATAAACTAAAATAACTTCAAGGTTGAGTATCAGGTTTCCCCCCCAAGTAAAGAGAAAGTTCAACAGTTCAGAGAGTGACTGAATAAGCATTACTGTCCGCATCAAGTTCCTCCAAAATGAGATGTGTTAGGATGATGTTCACTGTCAGCAGCAATTTTTCCTTTAAAATCTTGAGTGCCAGTTCACATCTCCCTGCTTTCACTCATCCATTCATAACAATTTGCTTCTTCCAAATTCCTTATGTAAACAATTTCACATTCCATTTATAAAAAGCTCAAGTTTTATCCATGTTTCCAACTTTTCTGTACCCATCAGCTCTAAAAGATCCCAGTCCTCTCTCATCCCTTTAGCATTACATACTAATTTTGAATTCCTACTTTCCTAAAGCAAGCCATCAACTCTCTCTCTCTCTACACAAACACTGCAACGGAAATCTTGCAGTTAATGAGGTTCCAAATACTCCATTCATCATCTACAGAGAAGCTGCTTTGCAAAACAGCACACAAGCCCTCTGTGCATGGGGCATATAAAAGGATACACAAATCAGAAAGGAAAACTACAAAACCAAATTAATAGTACGTAATCCTCCCATTCTTGGAAAAACACTGTTTCAAAAACATTGTAATAACACAGCATAGAGTACACCTATCGATCTTTTTTATGGAGTTGAGATGCACAGAAAGCAGAGATCAGGACTGGAAAGACAAAGTAAAATCAAGAAAAAGTCTTCTTTAAAAAAAAAAAGAAAGAACATCAGTGAGTTTGAGATCAAAGACTCATTAGGAGGTACAAGAACTACCTTTATGGTATACTGATTTTCCTCCACGTCCGAAAAGCTGAATTTCTGCAAGATTTTTAGAACTCTACCATGTACCTGAAGTTAATATACAAAGCCCAAGACCATATCAAGACACAATGATTTCAGCCTTCAAATACTCAAACCAATTTTATATACCCAAATCTATAAGAACTGCACAGAACAATTTGGGAAACACTCAGTTTTCATCCTGTTTTCCCATAACTCAAGTTTTCTTCTGTACAATGTTAATTTTGGCATAGGGGAAACAACTTTTGCTGCATTATTTGGCATATTTAAACATTTTCATTATGTGCATATTTGATAAGGGCATTTTGTTGACAGCTAGGCTAAAGCAGACCAAATCTGGTACATCTGCTTATTATCCTTAAGTGTCATCTTAATTTCATAGAGTAATCAAGATATATATTATGGGCCTTACACCACAATGAAAAGCTGATTGCCAAAGAAGAAGTTTTCAGCTCAGCCAATCAAACTGTATTTGTTAGTTGAGCAAACTAAAACTAACAGAGAGAACGTATGAAATGTCAAATGCTGACAAGATAGCTTGCTTCATTCTGTGATGAAAACTAGCTTGGCTGACCACATCTGCTTAATGTTTTTTACTACTCAGCCAAGCTATTCAATCTGTCAGTTGGCTGAAAACCTCTGGCATTTAGTTCCATTGAAGAGCAATCTGAAAATTTAAAATATATGATGCTATCCTACTGATGTGCTCTTTTTAGTCCTCTTCCATCAGTATGATACTAATAACATTTATAAAGCAGAAAAGACAAGCACATTCCAGAAATGTTATCTACTAAACCTCATTTAAAGATGGGAAATGCCTTTTAATTACTTATATTTTTTTTTTTTTTTTTTTTTTTTTTTTAAGTCTAGGTATACATTGTTGATGGTAAAAATGGATGGAACACTAGCCACTTTAACAAGTTAGAGAAGCTACACAAGTATCAGCAGAAGTACCAGCAGTTCACTTCTATCTGCTACTGCAGCTAACGATGGCTGATTTGCATCACTGGTCAGTACATTCTGCTGCGGAGCTTTACAGTCAGAAGCAACGTTTGGTTTTACATAACTGGACAGATCACCCAACCAAGAACCACTACTTTGAATTAATTCTTTCCTATCTCCAGATTCTACACTGCAAGCCTAGCCAATGGAAAACAGCTTCAGTATTTTTTAATTATTGGAAAACTTCAGCATTTGTTCATGAGCAAGTTATGACAGTAAAGTCATTTTATTTAACAATGCTGAACAATGTTTTAAGCAAGACATTTTATTGACAACCCAGTTCAAAAAATCCTGGGAAGGTGTTCTATCAAAGAGGTCTGAGAGGCAACTTAGAAAAGAAAGTGGGTCTCCTTTTTTGTAAAGCCACACATCTGAATGGAGTATTCCACAACTACTATAATACTGATAACAGTACCATGTTCACCAGATCAGCCTAAGAGATTTTCCAGATAGTAAACCCCAGAAACTCTAACAGCTAAGAAACAGACCAACCTGTTAAACTCATAGAAGTAAATATCTTTAGAAATCTTTTATAGCAAATAAAAATACTATCCCACCTAAACTCTTTTTCAAACAAACAAACAAAAAAACCAAAAAACAAACCAACCAAACAAAAAACCACAGAAAAATACAATTTCATTCCAAACATCACAAGGCTCAACAAAAAGAGTTACAGTATATTCTGTAACTCTGTAAAGGAGAAAGAAAAGGTAAGATGCTAAAGGGAGATCTGCAATCACCAGCCTTTTAATTCACAATTTAAACAGTGTGTGAGCAGGAACATAGGAGTTCAGTGATAAAACGAACAACATTTATGATGGTAGGAAAGACGTAAAGCAGGGGCAAGATAAGGCTAAAACAAGAAGGTGAATTTCAGCACAAGACTGTATGGAAGAGAGATGGGATTTTGGTCCATACATCGAACTAACAGAAAAATATCACAAACCTGACATGAATGTTAAGTTGCCATGAATGGCAAGTCACTATTTTTGCTTTCTAAAACAGTGATGTAAGACCTTATCCAGAGTAAGATTGACCCAGTACACCACTTCACACCATTACTTCTTTCACCTCCTTAAAATTCTGCTGAATATGCTGTTGTGGCAAAAATACCTGAAACATTAGAGAATCCCATCCTATTATGTATTTGGTCAACCTGAATGAATGAAAGAACCAATAAATATTTTCCAGCTTATCTCAATGATACTAGTCATAAATGAACTAAGAAAAAAACGTTCTAAAGGAGGAGAGGGGGAGTGCAGGACTGATGATAACTGCAAAAGAAACATTTACTTATGTCATAAAAACACCTAAATCCCCTTCATGCTCTCTCAATATGAAAAACATTTTTAAGCATATATCTTTCTTCCACTCTTCTCAGGAAAGACTTGATCCCTGGAGAAGTGTTAACATGTATTGAATGTTCATTACATGTATACATGCTAGTATCTTGTGAAAAGCTGTCAAGTTTCAAGTATTCAGGTGGACCCTGAGCTTCACATATTAGGTCTTTTTTCATATATTTAATTTAATTTTAGATCCATCGTTTTACTAAAGAAAGGTATCTGAATTACAGTTATGGCATTTGTAACTCACAACACGTAGCTATGACAAGACAAGCAACGTTCTGACAAGCAGTTAAAAAAAGTTACACAAAACCACACTTAGGAATAGCAAGAATGAAAAACGAATGACAGATCATCTTCCAGTATCAGGAACCCCAACAACAAAATCTCTACTTACACAGGGTTAAACGCTTACCAAAACATTCCCCTGGGTGATAACAAAACCACATGGAAAACAAATGCATACCATGAATAAGAGTCCCAAAAGAGAAGCTTTGAAAGATCTCACATAAAAGGTGTTTAAGATGTCGTACAGCCAGGCCAAAAAAACATACCTCCCTCTCTCTCAGTCCCAGCTGCCTCAGTTCACCATCTAACACCTTACATAAATTTCCTTTCAGCAGTTTAAATTAATTTAATGCGCCCAATTGGCAACTGGCGAGAACAACCACCATGTGCTAGCACAGCACAGGCAGCGGGGACAAATAACATCTTAAAGTGTTCCTGCTACGCTTGCCAGCACTCATCTTTCATTCGATACAAGCTACGATACAAGCAACAACAACAAAAGCGCTTTAGCTGTCCAGCGCGCAGGCAGGAGTAAGACGTAAAACGACTTTTACAGCACTATTTTCAGACGGGCGAAAGCACTTGGGCCAGGTAAGGCCGGGCACCGGCCGCACCCGCGCTACAGGTGGAGGAGGCAGGCGGCAGCCAGGCCCCTCTGCCCGGCCTGGAACGGCTTACGGCCGGCAGGAGGCTGCCACCGCTCCCCGCCGAGCTCCGCCGGCGCCCGGGGCTGCTCCGCATCGCCTCACGCCCAGGAGAAGTTCGCTCCGCGGGGAGGGGCGGGAGCGCCCAGCCGTGCCCGCCGCATCCCATGGCGGCCTCCGCGTCCCCGTCCACCCCGCCCGCTGCAGCCTCCGGGGGCTGGCGAGGAGCCGCAAGCCCGGTACGGAGCTGCAAGCCCGGCACGGGGCCATGCCGACCTTATCCCGCCCCTCCACCGCCACCGCCGTGACAGCCCAGGCGGGATCAAAGGGCCCGGGGCCACCGCCTGCTTCCCCCCCCCGAGAGGCCCCGGTGCAGTCTCTCCCGGGCCGCCCCCCCGGCACTCACCAGCAGGACGGAGCCGCGCACCACCTCGGAGACGCTCTGCCGCAGCTCTGCCGCCGTGCCGGGTTTGCTCAGCGCCCGCGTGAACTTCCGAGTCTCCGGAGCCACCAGTGCCATGGCTGCCGCTGTCTCCGCGCTCCTCCGGCCCGGGCCGCCCGCTGCCCTCGCGGCCCGGCCGCCGGGCGGCCCCTCAGACGGGGACGGCCGTTAAGGAACGAGGAGTAGGGGGGGGGGGCAAGCAGGGCGCGC
>BJBW01008467.1:16211-41429 GCA_004320125.1 Scolopax mira | reverse complement strand
CGCCGCCGAGGCCGATTGGCGGGCGGGGCGAAGGGGGCGGGGCGAAGATGAGCGAGGCCCCGCCCTCCACCTGTCCCCGCGCGCGGCGCCTTTCCGATTGGGCGGGCCGTTACCTGCCCGGCGGCCACTCCCCACCCTCATTGGCTTAGGCGCGGGGCTGAGGCCGAGGTGAGGGGCGGGGTTGGCTGGTTGGAGCCGGAAGTTCCTGCCCTTGTCCGGCAGGCCCCACCCCCGGCGGGGCGGCCTGCGGGGAGCGGCGAAGGCCGCTTCAGCGCCCGGGTGACGGTGGGCCTAGGGGTGGGGAGCCGAGTTCGGCCCGTGTCCACCGCGATCCGGTGGGGAGCCGCGTTTTTGGCCCTGTAGTCGACAGCAAAGTGCGGCCGGAACGGGGGTGGTTGCTTCTGCCGCCGCGTCCCGAGGGTAAAGCGCTGTAATGGGGAGGGGGGAGAGGCGGCTCAACCCTGCTCTGGCCGGCTTGTGCGCCAGCGGCCCCTGCCCGTGTTTGTACCTATATCTCTCTATAAACATATACATATATATATATATATATATATATGATGTCGCGAGGAAGTGGAAGGAGTTGGGAGGTGGGGGCTGGAGCCGCGGCCGCCACCGCTGGGCGCCAGCGCGTCCCCTCAGCGCCGCCGGTGCTTCCTAATGAAGCTCCCAATTTTTTTGAGGTGTTTCTTTTTTCCTTCGTGCGGTTCCTCTCCTCGCAAATAATCTGTGGGTGAAACTCTTCGCTTGTGCTTCGTCGCATAAAAGCGTGCGCGGCATGGATTTTTTTTAAATTACTGGAATTGTGACTCCTTTCCGCGGCGGTGGTTAGTGATGCTGGTGAACTTGGAGGGGAGACAGGCGTCGCGCACCTCCTGGCTGCATTTAAATGCTTGGCGCATTTTCAGAGCTCGTATGCCTTTATCTTTTTAGGTATCTCTTTCTATAAACTGAAAACGCTTTTCCACAGGGAACTGCACACAACTTGCCACTGTTGGAGGGAGCAGCTGGGTGCTGTGGGGGAGGTGGAGGGGCCGGCTGCCCTTCAGGTGGAAAAAGGACATCACAAAGTCCTTGTATCCAAGGCTGCTTACTCAAGAAATCCCTGCCAGAGAAAGGATCTGCTTTTCTGGATGCTTCACAAATACATCTGTAACTAATAAGATTCCAAATAATTGAGGCAATTCTGTCAGGAAGATGGGAGGGTAAAAAGTCCAAATACACAAATGTATAGAATATGCCAAGGAAGTTTTTGTCAGTGAAGGATCTTTCCACTGATACTTTGCAGACCCCTATTTAAGGTTCATATATTCAAATACGTAACCTATGTTTTTTTTTAAGTAGGATATCTGTCACAACTTGAGTGTTCCTATTACTTTATACCTTCTGTAAGAAAGACAGAATGAGCAGAAAGGTAGACTAATCAGGGTCATTAAAGATACTTAGAGTCCCTGATTTCACAAATCCAGGACCTGGCATGTTTATGAGTCAATGTTTAGACTCATAAATCCGAAAATTGGATACTGGTGAGACAGATTATTGGAATACAGGACTGGATGAGCAGCTATGTAAACATTTAACTAGAGTACCTAGAATGAGATATTTTAGGATCATCTTTTTATTTCATTCTGTAGAGTATGTCTAGATCACAAAACTCCACAAGTAAACATGTCCTAGATTTTGTATAAATAATAGATTATAATTTTCTAAAATAAAATCATATGCTGTTTTCAAAGCACTCAGGTGTTTTTTTTCTGAGGGGAAAAAAAAGAAAAGACTAGCTACTGAACTTATGGTTGCTTAAATGTAAAGTGGCATAATTTAACTACATTTGCTATATATAAATATTTCTCATATGTATTATGCAGCTTTGCTGGAAACGGAACAGTGTTCCAAGCCTGAAGAAAACTGAATGATAACTGTGTAAGTAGAGATGCATAGGAAAAATAGATCAAATGGGTAAATGGTAGTTTATTTGGGAAGTCTTTACAGAATACCCAAAAGATGACATTACCACAATAATCAAAATTGTGGTTTTTTTCAGCTCAACACAGTCAGTTAAAGAAAGAAAATGAAAGTGACAATTAAAATGTGTATAAAACAAAACAAAAACCATGGAAGCTGATAAGCAGGAATAATCATCTAACAGTAATGAAACAATGAGAATGTAGCTAAATATATGAATGAAATTGTAGCTAAATTGTAGCTAAATTGTAGCTAAATATATGAATGAAAAGTCTTGGCTTGTTGCCTAAAGGATAAGGGGACTACATTATTTAAAATGTCAGGATCAAGAAATCAAAAATATTGGCAGTGACATGGTTTCCATGCCACTTTAAAATATTTCAATTATTACATAACAATGCTGATGTAGAAAAGTATTTCTTTATTTGATAGAAACCTGGATAATGCAGTAATACTTTATGAATATAATTGTATACGTGCTATTCAAGTGTTACTTAATATGGATGCTAAATAGCAACAGGTAAAGGTAAAAACAGTTAAACTTTCAGGACCAGCGAAGTTATATCTCAGAATTTTATGGGATTCGGAATTATTCCTGATGATAATCAATCTGTGTGTGTTTTCAGAAATGAAAGAGAAAAACTGACTTTGACACAAAAGGGTATTTGAGATAACATGACAAGAGCCTTTGGCAAAATCAAGAAGGTCAAATATAAGAATCACATACAAGAATTAGAAAATTACTGAGTTTCTAGTATCAGCAGGATGGGCTGGAATTTAGGCCTGCTATTTAATGGAATTAGTATTTCACCTGGCAAACTATGTTTTTGAGCTTCTTCGAAGACATTATGCAATATCCTATTTAGTGCCAATATTCTGTTAACAAATATTTTTATACAAAACTCGCATATATTTACTTGAATAAATATATTGCCCACTAGTTCTGAAAAGTAATTATATCTTGAAAATCATAATTGAGTGGAAACCTGTTTAGCAAAATACAACAAGGATATGGTTTTATTCCAGTCCTATTCATAATCTTTATTAACTTATGTAAAGAAACCCCAAAATAATCTTTAATAACATAGATGGAGACGTAAATATTTATAGGCAGATGTCAATATATATCAAGTCAAATTCTAGAGGAGTTATAGTTATGAACTCAAAAAGATTCATGGTTATGGTACAAATCATGAATGTAAAAGCAGAGAAATATTAATAACTAGTAATACTGTTGTTATACGTGGCATTCATCAAACTATTACTGAAACAGTGGTATTGCATTTTAATGCAAGTAATTGACAAAACAGAAAAGCTGGGAGAATCTGCCTTGCAGTGAGAGACTGAAAGATGCATCTGTTTAGTGTATACAAAAGCTTGATCATAATGGTACTGAGATTTGCAAGAGAAGAAAATTTCAAATATTAAAAGGCTCCTTAATCTGTCAGGTAAGATGACAGTGAGAACCAGTAACTGTCAGGTGTAATTATACTAACTTTAAATAAGCACAAGATCCTTTTCTTTTAGCCACAAGAGGAGTTGTTTGGTATAATATCCAGGAGAAGGACCCACTAAACTGTCTCCCAAATTCTAAATTAAAATTCAGTATATTTTCTAAATCCTGAGCTCTAAATCATCCCTCGATTATAGACTTAAAGCAAAATTCATGTTATAAAATGTCTTGGCTAATATTGCTTATGGAGATCAAGCTAGATGATCATAATAACCTTTGTAGTCTGCAGATCTATTCAGTTAGGAAAAGAGCTGGCAAACTAATAGCCACCAAATCATAACAAATTATGTGGTCAGAGTAAGTGCTAAAAGAATAGAGGAAGCAAGGGAGTCCTCACTAAACGTTAGATATGCAGACAGTCTGGAGGTTTTACAGATTATAAACAATTTAGAACTGGATCTTAAAATCCAGAGAAGACGCATTGTGGTTTTTGTGCTCTAAAAGCAGAAGCATAGAAAGCTACATTTTGATATCATTTTGTCAGTATTTTGATTTAAAATGAGCTACTAGTTCTGTATAAAGTAGAACAATACCACTGATGGATGGCTTTCTTAGCATCTTCAAACATACTACCCCATTCGATGATGTGCTGGAGCAGGTTGATTGGGGCTCCTTTTTAAAATTCTCCCAATGCCTGAAAAGAATAATGGAGTGGGTTTTCTGCATCTGGCTACGACTGACTTTTTCCCAGATACAGCTGATCTGTCCTTATAAATATTATGCAAGCAGCGTACAGAGATGTTTTTGAATAGCAGCTTTTAGTTCTTTTATTTTTTTTCCCAGTGGAATGTAACAGTGTGCCAAAGTTTGTGTACAGAAACGTGGAAAGATTTACAAATTACTTTTATTATACAGCACTGATATACTCCATTAAATCCATAATATGTATTCTTAAGATCATTTTTATCAGATGAAGTCCCCAGGTCTGCAAAGTCTTTTATTCATCTTAAATTTGAATACCTGAAACTGGCTATTTAGTACTATTTAGTACTGGCTATTAAGAGTACTATTAAGTACTCTTAAAATGTAATGCAGAGTACTATTAGAGTGAGGAACAGAATAAATTACCTTGATGTTGTTTCCTTTGATTATATTAGCAAGAAAGAGCATGTATGTGGCTGCCCCATCCCTGGANNTCCCTGGAAGTGTTCAGGGCCAGGCTGGATGGGGCTTTGAGCAACCTGCTCTAGTGGGAGGTGTCCCTGCCCATGGCAGGGGGGTTGGAACTCCATGATCTTTAAGATCCCTTCCAACCCAAACCATTCTGTGATTCTATGTGTGTATAGAAATGCAAACGGAAATGCAAACAATATTCCAGTTTATTCCTTAACCCAAAAATCTTGGTATATGATGTGGTAAAGGGCAGGAAGATTAAGTGGAAGTTTCTCAGGAACTTTGAGCATGTTACTCTTCATAAAACCACATGCTTTACAGCAGAATGATATAATCAGTTTCAGTGTAACCCTGTGTTTTAGGCTTGATTATTGTAACCTCGCCAATAGAAACTTGAGGAAGGACCAAGTACACGCTCTGTAGCCTTTCTACCTTGTACCTTTCATTCAGGTGCAATTCTAAAATCTCATTTTTCCAATTATATTTCTCATGTTCAGCAGAGGTATTGCAGGATTAATATAAGCAGGTAAATCTTTCTCTATATAGTTTTCTTTTTTTTTTTTTTCTCTTTTTTTTTTTTTCCTAAGCAGTGATGGTAGTACCTCTCATGTCCTGGCTGAACTCCAACTAAACTATATTTCTACGTAAATGAATTCCTGCGCAAGTTCAGGAGGATACGGAATAATTCACTTCCTGTCTTTTCCACTGACTCACAAGTCAATTATGACACTTTTTTCAGTTTATCAGTGAATTAATCAGTTTAATTCAGGCTTCAGGCATAATATTCCTCCTTCAGTGTTAGTTGTAAGAGCTTAACTGTTGAGTATTAAAAACATCTTTGGGGGAGTTAGTCATGTAATGTGAACAGAATTCCACATGATTTTGTTTTGTTTTCAATGGAATACAACAAATGTGTGATTTTAAACCTGATAGGAAAGTGAGTCAGAACTTCTCAGTAGCTACTCTGAATTTGGTTTAGATTATTTAGGTTTGTCTAACCTCAGCTTGAATAGTTTGTGTTAAACTGAGGTAGCGAAGGCTACATTTAGCAAAAGTAAAAGTGGATGCGTAAGGTTTTGTACCAATTAACTCAGATCTTTTAAAGTACTTACAGTGGAGTTTCTTCGTTTTAAAATTTTTATTTTCACAGCTTTCATTGAACTGCTGTCTAGGGTTGTTGTGCCCTTTCAAGAGAGGCCTTATCTCATGTCGTGACCACCATCAGGGGCTTAAGTGCGTACCATGGGACAGTCTTCCTTTTATTATCAGCATAAGGGTTGTTGTAGCTTTTAGAAGAGGATTTTTCCATCAGTAGTGGTGGAGATTTCCAGCTAAGCCAGACCATATGCTAATTCCTGGATTTCTTATCTGTAATCAGTCTGTCTTGATGTTGTCAAAGATGTTTCCATTAAAACTGTAGAATGATTCTGGTGCTTTGGTTCTTCAGTTTTGAGGTACAATACTTGTTATTATGAGACTACATCCTTTACTACACAAACCATTAATATATTTATTGCAGTGATAATATAAAGTGTACTTTAAACTACGAGTAGCATGGAGAAGGTGGCATAAAAGTCCTGAAAAGATCTCCTGCAGATGCTGTAGCTCAAAGTAGTCTTTATGACTACAAATCCTCTGTTATTGACTCGGCTGCTCATTCCCCAAATTTGGCATCAGTCACGTGACTTTCATTCTGACTTCTTCATATATGAAGAATTTGGATAAATGTTCCTTGTTTTGAGGTCAATTTAGATACAGTTCCAAGACGCGAGCTGAGAAATAAGTAATAGGATGTGAGCTGTGTTCAGCAAAGCCATCAAGCAGTGATTGTTTACACTGTATGTGAGTCCAAAAGCTCATGGTTCTTATCTCCATGGCAGAGTAACTGATGCAGCAGAGATCTTTGCTGGCACCAGGGAACCGTTTTCACCATATATTGTTCACAAGAAAAGGAAACCAGACTGGTTTTTTTGTATAGTGCATGCTTGTCCAGTATCTTAATTACAGTACTGTATCTAGGAGCTTGTTTCTCCAGTATATATTTATACTCCAAAATACTAGACTTCAGTTCCTATGCTTTCTTCCTTGCCTGTTCATCTGACTGTCATTTATAATAATCATAGCAGTTTTACTGTCACAGGTCAATTTCATATACTGTCATAAAATAAAATACCCTGTACCATATTTTCTTGTATAAGTGTTTATATTTTTATACAATATGCAGCTAATAAAAATAACTGCATAATGGCTAATTTCTATTGGCTAAAGGTTTGGCAGATTTTGAAACTGCTTACTGTCCTGTGGTTGACTTAAAAGTAAATCAGTGGAAGCAGTTTTTAAACTTTTTAAAGCTATTTTAA
This sequence comes from Scolopax mira, assembly GCA_004320125.1. Taxonomy (NCBI): domain Eukaryota; kingdom Metazoa; phylum Chordata; class Aves; order Charadriiformes; family Scolopacidae; genus Scolopax; species Scolopax mira. Next base: position 34,481 of record BJBW01008467.1, on the reverse strand, counting down.
AATAGCTGCAGGCCAATCTTAAAACAAACCAAAAAAAAGGAAACCCAAGGAAAACCAAAAAAAGAATACATATCCAAACTCAAAAGAAATTATTTAAAGGGTTTGAAAGTTTCCTGTCCCTTTATAATTTTTGCATATTTGTAGCCTATGCTGGTATACCACAACAATAAGCCTTATTCACATGGCTAACCACAATGAAACTACTAGAAATAATCACATGAGTAACAGCTGCAAGAGTGAATTTGTGGATGTGGTGTAAATAAGAAAATAGTAAAACAGAATGCTGAAATTACCACGACTAGTACAAAACGAAAGGGCAAAAGTCAGACATCTTTCCAAGAAATGAAGATAAATACTTCAAAAGCAATCCTGGACTATACGACAGACTTTGGAATTTATACCCTGGTGCAATGCTGCCAAAAAGCAGTAGCTCCCAATCAAAATAATAATTCGAATATGTATTTGAAACCTTTGAAATGTCAGTAATTATCAGTGTGACTTAGGATGAAACTCTGATTTCTTAGCAGGGCAATTGGAATGTGCTTAACTATTAAGCACAAAAAGTCTTGGAGGAGGATCCCTGTGCATGAATCAATACAGACCAGCCCAAGATGCCTACTGTCTCCTATTTTCCTATGAAACATGATGAGTGGAAGCTTATGAGCATTTGTCAGCTTTCCTCTGCAAGGACAAGGCAAAAAGGTCATTTTAGACTTGATGTCTTAGGTTTTCCTGATGTGCCATTTAGTGTGTATTTATGTTGCTTAAAAAAAAACAAAACCATACACAGAAAGTAAAGAAAGTTACATTCAGAACTGGACTTGCTTGCTACAGAGGATTTACATCACTTAGATTTTACTCTTCTGTCTTCCAAAAACTGCCAAACAGTTCTTACCTTTAATTTTAATTGCACTTGCACGCAAAATAAGTTGTCAATGAAGTGATCAGGTTATTGTCTATTTGCAAGCTGTAGCTACCTTGTTTTATGCAGTATTATCTGTATCTAAGAGTCTTATTGAACAGTGTGACTAACATAGCTTTTTTCTTATACAAAAGAGTGTGTCTCCTGGTATGTTTTGAATGTTTTTTAATTAAACATATTCCATCCATCCATATATTATCTTCTTTTTTTCTGTTAGACAAGAAAAATTCACAGAAAGAAGCCTTCAAAGCCTTTGGTGCAGAGTGGGGAAAAAAATGCGGAAGATCCTTGGGAGGTTCTGGCTCCTCCATTGGAAGTCTTTTCTCTGTAGAAAAGTCTCACGTGTCAGATGACGGAGTAGCCAAACAGGGATTTATTTTGGAGCCATGTCGTCCTTAGGTTCTCTCCTAAACACTCCACAGCTGTCCTCTAAACTCATAAATCCGTTGGAAGCTAACATGGCTTATACTCCAAATATAAAAGCAGCTGTAAGGAGATGCAGGGCCACAGATTTACCAGCACATTCCATTGGCTGCAGCCACGACAAATTGTCTGTAAGCCTCACATTTGCTATACCAACAGCCACATAAGTGTTTTTATATTTTACATACATAACAAGTAAGCGACCATAAAGCCTTGTGCATCGTTTCTTCTGATGCAAATTTTGTTTCCATTTCTCAGCATGGTTGCTCGATCCTATGATAACAATAAAATCAGCCTAAATATAAATGCTTGCTGCTTTCAGCAAGCTTTGCATTTATTTTACAAAGAAATCTGTAATACGTTGTGAAAAATAGGTCTTCAGTCCTTATCATCTGTCAGATCTCTGTTGAAATAGCAGGCAGATAGGATCAAACAAGCTGTCCTGTGTCCCCGTGGCTGGCTCAGACAGCATTCCAGCCCTGGCCTTCCTCACTTTCTCACTTTCTCAGGGTCATCTCCTTGCATCGGAGTTCTAAGAAACGGGGTCATCTGAGTTTGCAGAGCAGGGTTATGTTTGGGATACCATCTGTCTTGCAGCATCATCCCTAGATTTGTTGTTTGCTGAGCCTTATCAAATCATGTTTCCATTCCTTTCTTCAAGTTTTATATTATGCTCTATTATATTATGCTCTAGTTACCTTCACTCGTAGTTTATCGTTGTCTAAGTTATTTTTTAAGGAAAAATCCCCGTGTCTTTCCTCCAGCAAAATCCACCCATTACCTTCTTTCTTTCTCTTTCTATAGTTCGTGGTCTTCTCCTTCAGTTTTGTTCTTTAGAACAAACGCTTGTTATTGTTCTTATCACAAACTTTCCTGCTTACATTCTTCTTTAAATTACTGACCATGTAACTAGGAAGCCTGGAAAGGAATTAAAAGAAAAATGCCTTTAACCTGTTTTAAAAATTGAGCATATCCCTAATAAATTTAAAGAAGATCCCATAACCTGGAAGGGTTGTTAGAAAGTGCTGGTTTAAGTAGATAGTCCAATATAAGGTAAAAGAACCAGACCAAAGAACAAGTAAATAGAAGTTAGAATTAAAAAAAAAAAATTAAAATTTTAAAAAATAATAAATTCATGCAAATACCAAAACAATGTAACAGAAAAGGAAAAGAAACAAAGTATTTAATCCAGCTCACTTAGTAACATCCAGTTAGGAACTAAGCATAGGAGAAATGGTGTAAAGGAAATTCTGACTTCCAGTTAACAATTCTGCTACTGCAGTTTTAACTTCTTGTAATTGTAAGCTAAGAGTTTCCTGGAAACTCCTCGCACGGAAACACATTCAGCCTACTGAAAGGCATGTTATTCAAGCCAAACATTTTGCTTGCTGCTAAAATGAACTTGGAAATCTGAATTTAGTACATTTTTAAAGTACATCACACTGGGTTTTGTAAAGCTGCAGTGAACCAAGGTAAATAATTATGAGCTTAAAAAAGAACAAGTTCATCAAACAGAAAAAAAAATAAAATCTGTTTAAGATCAGGCCTGTGAATAGCTATTGTGCAATGTCACCTTCTCCTACAAAAATTAACTATTCCCTTGTCCACAAGTCTATGTTAATTTAGACTAAAATGAGTGAATAACTATTTATCAATGCCTATAAATACTTAAAGGGTGGGTGTCAAAAGGAAGGGGCCAGTCCTTTTTCAGTGGTGCCCAGAGGTGGGACAAGAGGAAATGGGCACAAACTGGAACATACGAAGTTCCATCTAAACACGAGGAGGAACTTTTTCACTTTGAGGGTGGCAGAGCACTGGAACAGGCTGCCCAGAGAGGTGGTGGAGTCTCCTTCTCCAGAGATGTCCAAAACCCACCTGGACACGTTCCTGTGCAACCCGCGCTGGGTAGATCTGCTCTGGCAGGGGGCTTGGACAAGATGATCTCCAGAGGTCCCTTCCAACCCCATATCATTCTGTGATTCTGTAACTCTGATTTCAAGAGCAGCATAAGCAGTGTCCTAAGAAACTGAGACTGTGCCTTTCTGCTCAAAAGAGAATTTTATTCCACCAGTGAGAGGAGCTAATGCAACCTAACAGTCAGCTCCTTGAACACAGGTGTGAGCACCAATATGGGACTGCCCTGCAACAACATCATGCCCACCAGCTCTTCTTAGCCACCAGCTGCCATCACAGCATGTTGTTTCCAGCCAGCTCTCCAGCCCCTGTAGCCTTTCGATGGACCAAGCTTCTGTTAAGCTGTATTTGTATCAGCTCCAGGTGTGGTAGCAGGCATGTAAGCTCTGGTGTGGAAAAGTTGATGAGAGCTGCAGCACCCCGTGGAAGAGGAACCCCATGGGCTGTGCCAGACATGGTATATTGGTGAAAAATGCTAAGGAAAAGTCTGCTGGATGGATATTGCCTGGATATTGCAAAATCTGAACTTCAGATACTGGCTTCCACAGCCTTGTGAGCTGTCTTCACACAAATGTGTAAGAAAGCCCTTTATACCTATGGTTTTTATTATCACAAGACTATTTTTTGGGTGGCAAAGTGTTGGCAGAACAGCCCCATCATCTCCCATCAGAATACCCTGAGACAGCAGCACAGGCAGAGACTGTTCTGGCTATGGCAATAGCCAGGAGGTGTTCACTAGAGGGGTTGTCATGTTGTTTGGGTTTATGCTGAGTCCTGGAGAGGTACCGCTGCAGTCTTGGCAAAGCTGCAAATTCCCAGGGACCTTGAGATGCCACCAAAGGCTGTGCATGTGACTCTCATGTGGTGAGGGCCTGAATGGCTTAAATGGCTCAGTTCTGTTCTCAAAACAGCATAGACATTCAAGCTGAGGTACATCTCACCACCTAAATCATTGCCTAAAGCCCGTTATGTAGATGAAGGACAGCAACAAATCTCTCCAGAAGGCAGTTCATTTGATCTGCTTCAGCCATTTACCTTAGGCTGAGATGAATTGCTCTTTGGAGGTGTCTCTTTTCAGCTGTCATCAGCACTAAAGGAAGTATAGTGCAACTGGTATATCCATCTTTTAGATACCTAACTTTCCTCCACAACTGTCTCGTGTGAGATTCTCTCTCGAGGGAGGATGAAAGTGCAAACCTGGAACTTTGGCAAGGATACAGGTGGGTTGTGCTTGCACCATGCAATCAAAATTCATTGTAAAACTTTTCAAAATCAGGGTTCCTTTCCATTGATGAGTTTTCCACGCTTGTGCCTCCCCAGTGCAGAAGAACCTAAGTTTTCTTCTTGCAATTTCTTTGTCTATTGCAAAAAGATACAAGGTTTAGTTGGTCAGGGAGGTCGAGCTATCCTTTTAGCACAGGGTTGCTTCCCTAGTCGATAAAGCCATGTCAGTGGGGTCAGCACAGTGCACAGTGGGGTCACCTGTGCCCCCCTTACAGGACAAAAATAGGATTGTGGTCTGAACTTTTCCTGAGCAGCAGTTTCCTCTGGCACTTCAAAATGCATTCAATTGTACTTTTCATTTAGAGATGCAGCATGGAGTAAACCTTCTTCTATTTTATAGTCAGAAATACAGATGAACAAAACACCCTTGCCATGTAGTCTTTGTTGAGGCTTCATCAGATCAGTTGACTACATTTAATTTAATTTTAAAAAGAAGAAGAAAAAAAAAAAAAGAAAGGGAAATTACCCATGGCAGCATTTGCATTAATAGAATTCTGGGGATTGTTAACAGATTTTGCACAGTTTAGTAACATTAGGCTCTGAAGCATATTATATAAACTTCAATTATTTGACTAGGAAAATGAAACTTGAGGGTTTATATAATACAGTTTGTTGCAGATAAGCTTTCAATGGAAGCATCAAACAATGACTTATCCCTGTTCATAACTAGTTCGCAGACTAGACTTTGCAGTCTTTGATATGTTTAACTCAATCTTAAACTTAGAGTTTTGAACATAGGATGTAAAAATAAAGTCCTATAAGTTATTACATAAATAAATCAAATGCCATTTAACATTTCAGAGAAATCAAGCAAATTCAGTGATTTGTTTACTATTAAACTCTACCTTAAAAGTGTTGCCAGTTCTACTCACACCAACAAGCATCTTGCTCCATGAAAAGTTCCCTTGAAATAAAAATATTTGTTGGAAAGCGTGGTAATAATCCTTAAAAATATATAAAGTTAGGGTATTAGAATTTCTAGCAGAATCAAACTTGACTTAATGATAGTATACCTGCAAGTATAAAATTAAGTAACCATTCAGGCCGTATTTTAACAACAAATGATGTGCTGTGGGTATTAGTGACTTAACAAATACGCAACAATAGGCAAAAATTTATGTTTTATTTCATTGCTCTAGATATCAGAAGCCCTATGATTTTGTAAAAGGAACTTTTCCATTGACAGGCTGGTTTACCTACAATGGATACTGACACAAAATTTCAGAGAACATCTGCTGTGACAAGAACAATTACTACTTGCACTGGGAAACTGTTTAAGTCTAAGCTAAGTTGTGTAAGAAGTCGGGTTAAGTCTGCGCTTAAAGTGTGAAGATAATTTCTTTCAGGCTGACTGAGTCTTTGCTTATGCCTTTAAATCTAGTTGTAATGATGAGATTCTAACCTTGCCCTTCTCAATAACATTCTTCCTTTTGAAAGTCGCCACCACCCATAATATACTTTTCACTTCTCATTGATTCAGCCGCTCTTAGGGTTGCTGTACCTGTGGCAGTTCAATTTCTTTATTGCTGCCTACCATTTCCTTTTCTCATTAAAGCTGAACGTGCAGCTTTGGGAAGGAGCTTTTGCAGCACACTCTATGTAAGATGGTACTCAGAGGTATGAATGAAATAGCTGACAGTGGTGATAGTCCCCGTGAAAGGCTTTGCATTGATGCTTGAAAGGCTGCAGTGGCTTCCTATTTGTCACTGTTTGTATGTCGGGGTGTTGCAATTGGATCTTTAAAGTGCTATGTGGTCTGGATCCTATCTATTTACAATAGCACTTCCGTCCCAGTGACAGCTGAGATAATCACATCTGCTTTGGTTTGCAACTCAGATACTATTAGGTGCCTAAAATAGTAAAAAGAGAGGGAAAAAAAAAAAAAAAACCAAACCAGAAAGCCCACCTCCAGCCTGGTGTCAGCTCCTTGACTCTGTCAGCACTTGATCCAGCAGAGTCCAAGGGCATGTCACAGAATTGAGAGTGACTGTGTTTTAAAATGTTTGCTATCATGCTTGTGATTGATAGCTTAAGTTTAGACAGGGCTTCACGGGACGGATGGTTTTGTGTCAGGCAACACCAGGACAGAACCCAGGGCTGACCACATCCACATACAGATATGGTCAGGAAAAAAAAATAAATTGTTTTTCATGCAATAACTGCGAGTCTTGAAAAAACTCTCCCCACAGATTTTCATGCACATGAACTCAGCAGTGGTGCCAGCAGGGGCTTGCGCTCCCACCCTGAACAATGCCAGTACACAGAGAGGGCTGAATCACCATTTGGCTTCCCCTCCAGTCAAGGATCCCATAGCTGCAGGAATCTGTGGCACTAGGAAAGAAGAGGATTTTCAGCCTTGCATGGGTATCACTTCTCTAAACATTGCCACTACTTCTTTCTGCATTAAGAAATGTTAACAGAAACGTTCTGTTCCTGGTGATAGTAACACACAGTTATCTTATGGCTTGTCACTGAGTAACAGATACCCTACATAAGCCCTGCAAGATGTTCCCAAAGCACATGAGAGGCTTTGCTAAGGAGTAATATCTGGGAAGTGGGTATCAAAAGTCCTCCTACATGTTCTGCAAATGCAGGGTGGTGGCAGAGCTTGGACAGGCACATGGAGCTCTGCCTGCTCCAGGAGGATGAGCTGAGGCTCAGCCATAAAATGCCTCAGCTTGGTATCAGGTTATGGTGGATGGCCTCTTAAAGCTTCCCTTTCTCTCCTCCTGGGAATAATACTGGCATATCCTTGAATTATTTTTCATCTGTCTCAACTGAAAACCCTTACACCAGGTTTTTGAAGTCTTACTTTTCCAGAGTGAGGCAAAGTTCAGGAAAGTAGGTCAAGATGTGGAAGGGAGTGAGTGATTTTCATGGAACTTCAAGACAGCTGGAAATGGGGGTAAGCAGGATTGACTGAAATATTGCAAATATTGCATACTCGAATGCTATTGTGAGACCCTACAATAGGCGATGTAATGGTTACCAGAAAGGCAGCCTTCATTGAAATAAAGAGCCGACTCTTCTGGCAACATACTTCAGGACCAAAAAGGAAAGTACAGAACTAGTGAAAGGTAACATGATGTGGGCTGAGTGGCATCTGTTATGTTTTCACAGCCCCTCATGATGCTACACTTCCCAAGGGACAAGCCTTGGCTTTCACTGGAAAGTGAAAGTTCCATAAATGTATGAGAAACTTATTTTTCACCACCATGAACAGAGTGTGAGCTGAACTTTTTACTCAAGAGTGTCATAAAAGATTTTGGAGCGTAGCAAAGGCCTTTACTTTGCCTTGTGGATTGTCTACACAGCAGGCATGAAGATGGAGCCTGGTCAATGGGGTGCAGTGGGATGGAGAGCCATTCCGTGGGGCCATCTAACTGCAGCTCCTGCATGGGTCAGATACGCAGTGCACACACACAAGGTCGGCTGGATGTGGTATGGGAGGTATGGCTTGTGTATAGTTTATCCATTTAGAGTGACGAGGCTGCTCCCTGAGAGTCCCCAAGAGTGGCCAGCTGCTACAAAAATACAGGAAAAGCCACATCTTTGGTGAGCCATGCCAGCGGTCCTGTAAAGACCACAGCAATCCTAGCCCTGGCTGATTAGTCTCACGCTGAGGGCTTGGGCCTGCCACTGTTTCCATAGCCTCACAAACCTTGTCAAAGGCACCTTTCTCGTGGCAGGTTTCTTCTGCATCCCCCTCTTGCTGGAGGTAATCTTGTTGTTTTACCACTCTGGGATTCAGTCCCTGGATGCCAGCACTCGTGCCCCCACCTCTTGAGATTTGCAGGTGCTTGCAAAGCCACCTGCTGCAAGTAGTGTTCAATATGTGTCCCCAGGAATCTGTGACCAGGGTCTTAGTAAGGTGGCTCTGAACATTGCCCTTCAACTAGCTCGGCTCCCAATCCACCTAGAGATAGAGCCAACAGCAAAATTCAGAAGACATGCTGGGAGTCTCCTGCTGAAAGCCTTTCAGGGTTTGCAGTCCTTGTTGCACAGAGAAGGTCTTCAGATGCCCTGCGACCGCCCCATAGTCCTGCCAGGTCGCTCTCCTTAAGGCCGTGCACCCCTTTTGCTGACAATCACCGAGCCAGAATGAGAACGGGTTGGTTTGGTTTTGGTTTGTTTTTCTTTTTTTTTTCCTTGCCAGCCTTTTACTGCTCTAGTTTTTCTGGAGTCCCAGTGGCCTTTGGCATCACGCTGGCCGGCACACCTGGGTGCCGATATCCCATTTGTTCTGGGAACAATGCTTCCTTCTTCCCCCGGCTCGCTCGCTCCTTCCCTTGGCACGCTCTCCCCTTCCATGCTCGTACAAAGCATTCCTCTGAGCTGGCGGGGCTGCTCTCCTCCCTCCCAGCCTGCTGTGCACAACCTGCTGCTGCTGGCCAGCCCCTGACGAGTGATGTAACCCTCTGCAGATCTTACACCACCAGCCCCGCGCCAGACGTGGCCTTGGCTCAGGTTGGTTGTTGCAACGCGTGTAGCTCCTCCTCGTTATTAGTATGATGATTATTATTATTTATTACTTTCTTCCAAAGGATTTGAAATTTGATCTGCGCTTCTCTTTCTGCTTCTGGGCTTTTCTGCCGGGGAGCTCTGAAATCTCTGGGTTGGCATCTGTGCGAGGCGTTTGTCCTTCCCCTTGTACGTTCCAGCTGGGCTAGGTAACTTCCTCTGCTTCACAAATTCTAGTTGTTTTGTTAACATTTAACCCAAATTTTCCAGCTTTCCAATTCTGAATCTTATGTTCCAGATTCAAATAGCCTCGCCTCATCCAGGTCAACTATTCAAAACAGTCAGCCCCCGACCAGTCAACCTTCTCCAGCGTTTCACCCTCTTTATCTGCCTTCTGATGAAAATAGCTTCTTATATGCTTCAATTCCCTTTTACATTTTCACATTCTGTAATGCTCTTTCATAATTCATCATCCTGGTTTCATGAAACACAAGCAAAGGTATTAAGTGCTTCAGCTCCTTGCCAGAAACAAAACCATGACCTGGCTGGTTCCCATTTTGCTGTGGTTGTAGTGTTGTTTGAGCTATTACCTTCCAAGTACCCAGGCGAAATAAATTTTGTAACAAAAAAAAAAAAGTAGAAATGCCTTTCATTAGCCTGACTTTTTACCAGCACTTCTCTGGTTTTTACTCCCAGATGAAGGTCAAATGCATGCCCACTCATCCTCTACATTTCCAGCTGGTTTTAGCACTAGTGGGACAATATGCAGCTCCACAGACCTGCTCAGACAGTTTCTTAAGTTTCTTTCCTTCACAGTAGTGTTTGTTTGCTCAGCGATGACTCAGAACAGAAAAGTATGAAAGAGGTCAACCTATTTCAGTTTCTCCACCTTGTGAGGGTGCAGTTATCCACCCGAACAGGCAATACAAGACTTCTTTGTGAATGGATGTTACAGAGGTATAGGGGCCGGAGAAGCCATGGGCTACCTAACATGTATGGGAGGCGACTTGGCCTTTATTAATTGCATTGATTTAGTGGAGGTAAGAATCTTCCTTGAATTAGATATACTGAAAAGAGAAAGGATTTGCAGCCTGTCCTAGGAGGAACCTGAAAAGGGTTTGCTCCTCTCCCTGTGCCCTAAAAGCCCAAGTGTGTGTCGGTGGCTGTAGCCTGGAGCTCCTCTCACCAGCCCAAAGGTGATTTGTTCAGGCTCAAGGTGGGTAAATAACTTCAAATGTATGGTGATGAGACAATATACACATACAGTATTACAAACTGGCAGTCGTCATGTAACATGGGAAAACACAGATGTTCCATCTGTATTTGTAAGACACCTCACACACAGTGAGGAGGGTGTGTGTCTGGATGCTGAGGAACACCGTGGAGATGGCTGGAATCCCCGCTGTCTGTTTAAATGCATTTGGACTTGGATCAGCAAAGCTCCCTGAAGCATTTCAGGATTTTACCTCTACCCTGACTGCATGGTTACAATGTTGACTCAGTCTCCAGTTTACTTCCTCTTGGATTTCCCCATCTCTAGATATTTTTTCCTCTGTCTATTGTAGGAGTGAGATGTTACAAAACAGGAGTTGCTATCCTTTTATAAACATTGGTTTTGAGTAAAATTCTGGATTAACATGGAGTTATAATAACAGACTTTTTTTTTTTCTTTTTCCTTTTGAGGATTGACACTGATTTCTTGTTCCCATCTGAAGGAGACAGAAAATCTTGATTCTGGGTTATCAGCAGCCCTTTGGCAGCACCCTCTTCAGTATCACATACCTTACTGTGATAATTCCCTTCTGCTTTGTAATCCATGACGTTAAAGTAACCAAAATAAGCTTTGTTTAACTTTCAAGGAGCAACTGCTGAGAAATGATGAGTCTCTGTTTCCTCACTTCTGAATAGGATATGGAGACTGGTACAAGAAAATTTCAATTTTGCTCTGCCATGTAATATTCATAAGTACTTAAATCACACTTTAAGGGTTTCAGGTGCTTTATCTATTCTGTTAATAAATCTGTATGTGACTCATTGAGTGATTAGCGTTTGGGGAAGGGGGAGAGACAGGGCAAATTGCCTACAGCAACAGGAGTCATTGGTGGAATGAGGATTATGACACAGGATTTCCTGCCTCCCAAATCTCTTCTGGTTCTTCCAGATCAGGCTGGCTCCCAAATAGGTAATTAGATACACATCAGTCACACTTCTTAGAATTTTCTTATCTTTATTTATGAGCTGTGATTCTCCTACTTAAGGCAGATGTACTTCACATTATTAATTAGCTGTGCTTTACAAAACAGCTCAGAGAAGTTTTTCATTTGCGTGTTCATGAAGTCAGCTCCAAGAAAGGTGTTAACTAAGCTTTTAACAAGGCTAGACAAAAAAAAAACCACCAAAGGCTCAATTATAATGTATTTAAAGGTGCTTACCTCTCTGCCAACCAAATATGGCAAAGCCATATTTAACCGCCCACAACTATGAGGGCAAATTAGTCACACAAAAAATTATAGCTGCATCTATTGCATTCAGGCAAGAGAACCACATGCTTAAACAAAGTGAACTTCAACACAGTTAAAAGAAACTCATACCTTTTGTAAGTGAGATGCTTCTATATAAAGTGGTGAGAGGAAGCTGTGTCTGTGCTCAGTTGTGGAGGAGGAAGAAGCCAGGTCCTCAACTGCAACAAACTGGATTTGATTGAAGGGAATGAATAGACGGAGCTACATTGACTTAATCCACGCAAGGATCTGCGTCAAATTTTCTTGTAGCCACAAAACATGAGACTTCCAATTCTGAAATTAATTTTGACAGGAGAAGAGAGAATGGCTGTGTTGAAAGCAGTCTTGTTGACACACTGAGGAAACTGTTGGCCAATTTTGTTAGATTTGCTGCATTGTTTCCTATTCCATGTCATTGAACAATTCTACTCTCTATTTCAATCATGCAGTATTCTATCATCTGGGGTTGGTTGGCTTGTTTAAAAACACCTCATCTTTTTGATATTTCATCCGATCTAAACTGCTTCATTGTTTCTGTAGAATCTTTGCCTCTCTGTCGAAGAAGGGGCAAATAGCAATAGGGAAGTCAGTTGAGCACAGCAGGACAAAGGCTAGATGATACTCCCCAGAATACCTAGAGATGTGAACACAAAGCCTGAGCATAGAGTTTCTGTATGCTTTCAACTATTTTGAATTTATACAGGCATAATCCATTTCTTAAAATTAATCAGTGCCTCACCTGCTGCCTCTCACCCCTTCTGATCTCCCCAAAGAAGAACCACGTTGGCTGGCTGTGTTTTATGATCATCCATAGGCTTGCCCAAGAAGTTAAAGAAAACAGGAACACTGCTCTATCCTTTGCATAGCTGGGCAGGACCAGGTAGCAAAGCATATTACAAAATAAGAATAGTAGTGCTTTATAATAATCCCTGCACAAGGATGACACATAAATTCATGAAGCGTTCCATATTTTTCTCCCAGTGTAGTTGGTACTGGTGAGGCCCCACCTTGAGTACTGTGTTCAGTTTTGGGCCCCTTACCACAAAAAAGACGTTGAGGTGCTGGAGCATGTCCAGAGAAGGGCAAGGAAGCAGGTAAGGGGTCTGGAGAGTGAGACTTATGAGGAGAGGCTGAGGGAGCTGGGGTTGTTCAGTCTGGGGAAGAGGAGGCTGAGGGAAGACCTTATCGTGCTTTCTAACTACCTGAAAGGAGGGAGTAGAGAGGTGGAAGTTGGTCTTTTCTCCCAAGAACAGGCAATAGGACAAGAGGAAACAGCCTCAAATTGTGGTAAGGGAGGTTTAGATTAGATATTAGGAAAAATTTGTACACCAAAAGGGTTATCAAGCATTGGAACAGGCTGCCCAGGGAAGTGGTAGAATTGTCATCCCTGGAGGTATTTAGAAGACAGGTAGACATAGTGCTTAGTGATCTGGTTTAGTGATGGTTTTTGTTAGTTTTAGGTTGATTGTTGGACTCGATGATCTGAAAAGTCCATTCCAACCTAGACAATTCTATATTTCTATGATTCTGTATCTATAGCTTCAAGCAATTTTCAAGTATGTTTCAAATGTCAAAGACTTTTTCAGTAACTGCTTCTGTTATTTGTCACTCCTGGTCCCCTCATTTCTTATTTTTTTGTCAGAGTTAGGTTAATGGTTGGACTAGATAATCTTTAAGGTCCCTTCCAACCTAGATGATTCTATGATGTTATGATTCTATAATTGGGGTTTTTTTTGGTATGAGTGATTGTATAGGTGAAGTAGGGCAGAAACGACCCGACACAATACTGAAAATTGCATTTCCCAAAGCACATGAGTCAGCCCTCTCGGATAATAAAGTGCCTTTTCTCATTTTCAGTGTTTTCCTTCTGAATCTCTGTGGCAAACTTGCATCCCCATTTTCAAAGCTTTCTTTGCAATGTCAAGGCCTCAAAGTCTGGAGAACACCAAGACCTTTCGAAAAATCAAAGCAGAGATTCTCAGGAAATATCTGGATTTCAGTCTTTGGGGTTGAAAGAAGACCATAAAATATAGTAAGTCTCATAATAAAATTACAGGATACTGTAATACATCTGGGCTACTTTTTCATCTTGCAGCCTCTCTAGTGCTGAGGTAGAATGCCAAAGGCGGGCACTGAAACACACGTTGCTACCAGCCTGTTCGTACATGTACTCCAGACAAATAATTCCATGCTCCAGGGCTGTCAGTCGTGATGAGGAAAATATGTGTGTGTGTGTGTGTATATAATATTTGAATCTGAGTGCACATGGATGTGATAGGAGAATCAAATCTTTACCTTTGCATAATTTTTGAGTACTTGTCTACTAAGTGAATGGTTGAAACAGAAAATAAGTAGAGTCAACACATAACCTAGTCATGGGCTTTACAGCCAAGGGAAAATTCCCATGTAGCCATTCAGGCTGTTGACCCAGTATGCAGAAATAGCCCTTTCTGAGCTCTACATTCATGACACCAGTGTCTCTCACGTTTCTCATGCAGGTAGGAATGCTGAAAGTAATTGTGGTGAGTAGGTGAGTGAGTACTTTAGCCCCCTGAATCACCTAGAGAAAGAGTCTCCCAGCTAGACACACATTTGATTCTCTCTAAACCTTTGAACTCTAAACCTGCATTGGAGAGTTGCCTTTTTACTGTCATTGCCTTGTTCCCAGTGTGTTCTTGTGATCAGAGTGGAGATACCTGGATGCCCCTTGGTTTCTCTTTATCCGCTGTAGCTGCAAGATGGCACTGGCCAGCATCTGTCTTCACACACCTCAGCTTTCCTTCTCTCCATAACGCTTGTAAATACCCAACAGCACTATTTAGGAGCTGATGTGTCAGCCAGCATAATGCTCAGTTTATCTCCTTGTCAGCTACCATTCCCTCTTCATACAGGGTATTTTTTCCTGGTGCCCAAACTCTGAGACTAAAACCCCTGCTGTCTGGGGTTTGTGCACTCTTTCTTTTCTAAGGAAGAGTCCAGTAAAACAGTGAGCATTCTGGATCCCCTTTTTAATCTGGGTGAATACCAAATCCTCGGTTAATGTAAAACCTCACAATCCTTTCTAAAATGGACATCACAATGTCACTCTTGAGTTTATTGTTTCTGAATCCCTGCATAAGTCCTTCTCGCTTCATGAGCTGTCCAGTGAGATTATAAATCATCTCTTTGAGACCGGTCGTCTACCACCCCAGCATACATTCTAATTAGGATTGATGAAAAGTGTCTGAGAGCAATATATATTGCTGGTTGGTGAGTTATGAAAAGTTTCAACAAATGTGTTTACACAAAGGAAAGCCTGAAACAAGTCGTGCTAGAAAGATGTTTTGTACCAAGCGATAGCATCAAGTCTCTTGCTGGTGTTTTGTTTGCAAAAATTATTCTGTGTTGTGTTATGATGAACCTCAAGACAGCTTTTCTTGCAAAATAGGAAAGTCCATGCAGAGGGCACATATTAAATAGTTATTAAGCTCTAATTGTGTTTCATACCTATTGCACAAGACTTGCCACATGGAGACAAGCCTCAAGAAAAGGTCACTTGCCATAAGAAGAGGGTGGATGAGGTGTTTGGCCTCTGTCACTTCTGTCACACAGCATATGAGGCCACACCTCCATTTTCCATCTCTTGAGACCCATAATTTAATTAAGCTCCTCGCTTGCCATAAAGCAGCATGGCTGATTGAAAGACTAGGTATCTGTGCAAAGGGAAACTGTGGCAACACCACAGCAGCAGTCAACTCCCTCAGGCCTGGGCAGCGGGAACATGCAGAATCAGTCCATCACATTATGAGCACGCTCACAGCAAGGAAGAGACAAAATAATCCCTGCTGGGTCAGGAGACAGTTTGGTTATGAAAGCAGTACGTCTGTCAGCAAATATTCCTAAGCGCAGAAGTGATTTAGCAGACAGACTACCCAGGTTTTGGTTTTTTTTATCGTCCCATTAATAGAATACCAGACACTCACTTGTACACTGTGATTTAAGGGGGCAGGGTTATTGGCCAATAAACCTTTGTAGGAGACAAGAACAGCTGTTGTTTAATCATCTCCTCAAACAGACAGGCCAAAATCTGTAGTTCCTTACATTTTTTGCTTGACTAAATCGTTACTTGTAAATGTGTTATAATCTCCTCCATTCCTTGGATGCGTGGGAAAGTCAGACAGGGTGATGACAGAGGGATCGAAGTTGCTGTGGTCTAACCAAGGTGATACTAGTACCTGGGTTCTGACGATACTGTCTGCTGGTTCCTCATGAATAGCAGCTTTCCTGCTGGATGTGAGAACCCAGCAAACGAGAGAATTTACCTCCACATTTACCTCTGTCCACTGTGAAAGACCACCTGATTTTTTTTCCACACACTACTTAAATCCTTGAAGGTCTTCATTCAGCAGTGAGAGATCTGCTACCCATTTGGATCTCAGTTTTGTTCTTACAGGTCTAAAACACTCTTATCTTGAATCCAGGCCAATGCCTTGCTAATTACGGTTATGTCTGAGAAGATCATCTTGGCTGTTACTATATCAGCAAGACAAAATGAAGAAATAAAATACATGACGAAAGACACACACCCTTGATAATTTTTCATCTCGATGAAGTGTTTCTCAGGCCTCACCCTAAATTCTTACTGTAGGTGGTTACACAATGTCATTTGAATGAAGTGATCCACTTACTGATTTTCTTCCTTGAGCTTCTTTCAGAGAAGGGAGAAGCCAGGTTGCATACTCCCTGGATTCAGAAAGTATTAACTTTTCGCTTGCAAAGAACTTTGAAACTTCCTTAAGAGTGCTTGCAGTAGTCACCCAAACACCGGTGAGTCATCAAATTTCAGTTCAAAGTCTATATAATTGAGTTTTGAATTATATTAGGGTTTGTTCCACATAGCACGATTAGATCTCTTCCCATATTCCGCTTGTATCAGGCAAGGATTCATTCTCTTTGGCCAAAGCTGCTGATGAGGCTTTTTTGTGTGTGTCATTACTTTTGATTACTATGAAATAGTCACCTGATGATCATCCCAGGTTTCCATGAAGCACTTTCTGTGACAGAAGCACCAATATTAGGCAAAGTGACTTTTTAACTGTATGGAGGGTTTGCTGGAGCAGTA
The DNA here is from genome assembly GCA_004320125.1 of Scolopax mira. Classification (NCBI taxonomy): domain Eukaryota; kingdom Metazoa; phylum Chordata; class Aves; order Charadriiformes; family Scolopacidae; genus Scolopax; species Scolopax mira. The sequence goes on along the minus strand of BJBW01008467.1, from coordinate 17,875 downwards.
CCCTGATGTCTTCAGCTGGCCTCCCAGCACCTCCTTAGTTTAGCTCACACAGATTGTGTGTTTTGTGGTTGCGTACGTGCATGTACACAGAATATTTATTGACAAGCATACTCCAAGAAAATTACTTACCTCCACATTATTTGGAGCATTTAGCTCACACACACACACAATCAGAAGGTCCCATAATATTTGGATTTTGCAGGGGGAAGACATTTTCTGTACCTCTTTTTTTCCTTGAAGTGGAAAACGAGGGCACCCAGGATAGAGGACATCCTGGCTAGGCAGCGCAGCTCAGAAGACCTTTCCATTGCACGAATTTAAAGAAAAGGAAACTCTATGGATACAACATAAAAGGCAACCAGAATTCTTTAAGATAATTTAGCAACTCTTCTATTACCTTTTTTGTCTCTACCTCGTTTTCTCTTTCATTTTTTCTTTCTCTCTTTAATTTTTTTAAGTCATCATTCTGCCGCGCGCAGGCCACCTGGGTTCCATCCCATTGGCGTCGCCTTTCTTGTCAATCCCCCTTTGCCACCATCTCCTCCTCAGAGCTTTTTATGGATTCCTCCCCTGTCAGTAGCAGATTTAAGACCTGCCAAGTTGCATAACCCCAAGAGCGCCTCTGTTTCTTCCCCTGTCTCTTGCTCCACCCCGTGCTAATTCCGCACATTCCACCCAGCCTTCTCCTTCTCCTCTGACCGCTCCCTTCCTCTCTCTTTTTTTTTTTTTTTTTTTTTTTTTTTTGTCCTGGCCTTAATATCTTCTTTCGTGCCTTCGCCATCCACCTCGAGGGAAGGCAGCCTCCCACGCCACGTTCACCGTGCATCCTCCCGCTCCCCTCTCCAAAGAAGGGGGCAGAGCCCATCTGTTCCCTGAATCAGCCCGGTGGTGACCAGCAATTTCCATCTGCCCCGGCAGCTCCCTGCTCCCCCGGCTGCGGTTTGGGAGCTTAAAGTGCACCCTTCCCAGCCAAACCCCGCTGCAAACACAGCAGGAACTCTGGAACTCTCGCTGTTGAATCCAGGGTGCTCTGAAACAGGGCCGTAAAACATCTGGGGCAGACATACGGGGCTTTTTTTCTTTTTTTTTTTTTTGTCATTTTTTTCCCTTCCTGCGTGACAGTGTAACGTGCTGACACATCGCAAGTATGGCAACAAATGCAGGTACTGAAGCCCAAAATTGGTGCTTTTGCTGGACGTTGTGCCTACCCTTTCACACCATGACCTTCAGAGGACAATAGTTTACCTACACCTCAGCAAAATTTCTGGGGTATGATATCTAAATACATCCTAGGATACAAAAGCTTAATTTTTGCCCTCAGACTTGCATGTAGCCTGGGAGATCACTGATGCTGAATTCAGCCTTCAAGCACCTGTATATACAAACACACCAGTTCCTGCTCATAGTGATGGATAATATGCTTTGATCATTCAAAACCCCTATTGACTTGAAGAAGGGCTAACCCCACTGAAATCTAGAATCAAAGCCATAAGAAAATGACTGAAAAGACTTTACTCTCAATATACTTTCACATATAAAATTAATCAAAAGTTATGACCTGCCCAGTATTTTTGAATTAAACCAATGTTTGCACTAGTAACTTTTTTGTCACCTGTGTAATATGATTGGAGCCCTCAATATAAGAAGGACATAGACCTGATGGA
>BJBW01008467.1:0-15907 GCA_004320125.1 Scolopax mira | reverse complement strand
TGGTCTAGTTGGGGGTGTCCCTGTGACTGCGGGGGGGTCGGACTAGATGACCTTTGAAGGTCCCTTCTGGCCCAGATGATTCTATGATTCTATGACTTGTGTTGTAAAAATTAACTAGCACATACACTCAGAGACCAAATATGTACTTAAGGAGTAAATGTTGGAGCAAATGGAGGTCTTGTATGTACAAATGAGCTTATTGACTTTGTTGGTTTATTTCTCTCCTACTTGCTGGTTTATTTCTCTACTACTTTATTTCTCTCCTACTTGCTGACTTAGTTCACAATAGGGACATAACAATAAACTTAGATCTTAGTATGAGCTAATTTTGTATTCAATCATTATTTCTTGACATGATTGATGTGATTACCACACCAAAAATGGCCTTAAGGCAACCTGTAGTGCGGCTGCCAGAGGAGTATCCGAGCAGGTAAGACATCGCTGGGCTCCAGCCGCTTGATGTGGCCAGTTGCCCGAGCCTGTGGCAAGTACCTGTAACAATAGAGAAGATCAATGTTGTGGTTTAGACACCACCTTCAAGCAAGGCCTTCCAGTTCCTCCTCTCCTGATGAATTCATCCTTGCTGTCTCATTTCCCCTGGCTGCCAGCGCTTTTGCTGGAGAGGAGCCACTGAGCCACCCGAGAGCACGGAAGCACAGAGACAGGGCTGGTCTGTCCAGGCTGAAGGCAGCGCACAAATGCCCCTCAAAAGCTTCAGTAGACAGACATTTTGGGGTTTGCTTCATAAATTACCCTGGCACGGAATGTCAGTGCTTGTTTCTCTGGTTTTACACCCCAGTCCAGTCTATCCTGGGAGCCCAGTGGAAAACCGCCCTCGCTGCTTTGCCGGCTGACCAGAAAATGGGATGGTCCCACCACTTGGGTGAGGGAGGAGAGGAAGAGCCCAAAATGGCAGCTGGGTGCAGGTCTAGAACATCATCTTCATGCCAGGAAAGATTTCTTTGCCGCAAGCGCCAATTTCTGCTACAAAAAATCTGAACACAGATTTTTGTAGTGACCCCAACCCCAATTTGTAAAGTACTGCAAAAAGTCAGTAAGCATCAATAAAACGATGAGATTTAAGCATAGTGCTCAGAAGACCCAATTAAGGAATCCATTAGGAGGGCAAAACAATATGCATAGCATGATGCAACATATTTGTACCCTTTGATGCATACTAAAGATCAAGCACTCGCCATCCATTTCAGATAGGTATCTTCAAATCAGCTTCATTCATAAACTTCTCTATTTAAAAAAATATTGAAGTATATTAAACCGTGTTGAGCAAGAAATACTACGTACAGAGAAGAGAGCTAAAGGGACAGGAAGAATGCTGCCTTTTGCATTTAAATAGTTTTATATTTCAGTTTTGGACTAATCCTCAGCTTTAGAAATCTGCCTAGCGTAATGGTGCTTGTTGCAGCAAGCACAAAATGGACCACACGGGAAGTGGAAAGTATAGCATAGGATCAAGAATAATTGTCATAAACCATATTTTTTTGTTTCTAATAGCTCTGCTGTATTTCAATGTGATTTATTGAAACATTGACTTGTTTATTTTTTTTTACAGCAGGTCCTCTTTCTGATAATGAAGAGCAGTTTAGTTTTCAGATGGCAATTCAAAGGCCATAGCTGGGTGAAGTTTTATGCTTTTGTATCATATAGGTTTTTGGCACTTAGCTTTGCCATTTTTAATATTTTTAGAGGAAAAAAGAAATGCCAGGAACACTTATTTCCTGGAACCTACATAATTCTATTGCAAATATCATGCAGCAAGTATATAGTTTGGGGGGTGAACATCCTTTTACTTTGCGCAAGTTCTTCTGAGGAATCATTTGTATTTCAATAAAATTATAAGAACACAAACATCCTTTGGTATGGGCAATTAGCCTTAGGGGAGAAGACAATGAAACTGTTCCTTCATGCTTGAATTTAAATCAAATACAAATAAGATAACGACATCTGGGGAGAAGAACTGCTTAAAGCTTAACTTTTTTTTTAATCTATTAGCAGTGTTATGCTATAGGACTGATAACATCCCTGTTCCCTTAAACACAGATTTGCTTCCAAGTGTAAATACGGGCATTTCATAACCTTTGCACTGTGTGGAGATACACAGATAGGACTGCAATACAGATGTGAAGCAAGAGGAGGAGGATAACTGAGAAATACAGACAGGTAGCAGGGAGGAAAAAAAATCCTTTGAATACCCTTATAAATATCTTCTAAAATTTAATTTTTTAGAATAGGCTATTTCAGTATAGCCATACTACTATGGAACAGTGCAACCGGTTTGCTGCATCTTAAAGGCTTAAGTTTTTGATGTTGCTGATAGTTATCGTGGGTAATTTTACCATATACTCCAGATCACATCACAAAGGTACTCTTTGACATAAATTCAGCCTGAAATAGATGATCAGTTCTTGATCTTTAGTGTGCATCAAAGGTACAGATATGCAAAGTATGTTGCATTATGCAATGTTATGCATATTATTTTGCCCTCCTAATGGATTCCTTAATTGGGACTTTTGAGCACTATGCTTAAATCTCATTGTTTTATTGATGCTTACTGATGTTTTGCAATTTACATTGTAGTAAACTAATGCCCTTTAGATAAGAGATCTAAAATCCAGTGACAGCTGCTCAGCCCAGAGCACCCAAACCAGCATATTTTTAATTCTCACAAAAACAAAGTCTCACCTAAGTCAAATGGAACATGAACACAGAACACTAAACATAACAACTGAGATAAAAATCAAGAATTAAGAAACATCAGAATCAATTTGCCTATCTTAAACTCATTTTCCTAATGTTTTTGCAGTAGGATTTAGTTCCTGGCTATGCTACCATATGGTCTTGTTTTTCACAGGATCTCAACCTTCATTGAAATAACCTGGGACAAAGAATTTAAGGGTGACATCTTTAAGGGAGTGTTTTATAAGTATATAGAGCCAGAGTGCTTGGTGCTGCCCCCCAGCACAGAGATGTTGACATCTGGGTGGTGTCAGTGCTTAGGACCACAAGGCTGGCTGTAAAAAGGGAGGATGTGATGGTAAGGACTTTCAGTGTAAAACTGTCAGTATGTGTGCTCAGTCCATGAAGACACAATGTGAAGAAGACAGCAAGGTTGCCTCCACAGGTCCAGGCAGGCACTTTTTTTCTTGTTCTTCCTCCACATACCTCTGCAAAATGTACCATGCCATTATTGTCCTACCACCCATGGCAGGGGAGTTGGAACAAGATGATGTTTAAGGTCCCTTCCAACCCGAAACATTCTGTGATTCTATGATTTGAGGGACATGGCATGAATCCAGAAGGGGGCAGATGCAGCACGTTTCTGTTGATTTGCTGGGACAAAACAGAGACTGTTGTTGGAAGGAGGCTAAGTCTGAGAGGGACCCAGCAGTGAAGGAGGCAAGAAAAGACCCTGGCTGGGGATGGAGGTAAGCGATGCAAAGAGCAGGAGCTTGTGGCTGCTGGTGGCCACCAGCTGGTCACTTGGCTCAGCTTCAGATGAGCCAGTCCCTTAAACACTCTGTACCATGATGGCCTCCCATTCTGGGGTTCTAGCTGAAAAACAAGAGAGTGCTGTTTGAATTATGTTTGAGTTATTGAAGTAATAGTTACTCATAGTTTCATATTATTGGAGATTGATATGGTGCTCAGGTTTAACATGGCATCTAAAATTATATAAAAGATCTCAGTGAAATGGCTAGAACTGTAACAAATGGGAAACTTGAGCACTCTACATTTTTTGTAATAGTGTGATGCTAAATGAATTGCAAAAAACCCCCAAACAAGCAGATAAGAAAACAGTACTTTTGCTATTTTTTCCACTAGCTTCCCTTCCTTTCCACACTTTCTTAGAACTTAAGAAACACCTAAAAGTTCCTTCTTTAGCCACTCTGTTGCTCCTTGCACTAACTGTAAGCCTGCTAGCTCTACATTGGAAGAACTAACTTAGAAAATGTTCTGTATCATCTTCTAGCTCTAGTAAAAAAAATTAAAATCTGTGTAATAAAAACAAACCCACTACAGTTTAAGAGGACAGCAGGTCCCCTGCAATCCAAAGATTTATTAATTTCTGAGGGAGTGAGAGAAATTCTCTAATTTTGGAAAGGCACGGGACCAGTCAGTCTGATTTCAGCCCTGCGAATCTCTGTCTTCTGCCCTTCCTCCTGTTCCCATGCAAGCAGCTATCAGGAAGCTGTGCTGCCACAGGAGCCTCCTCTGTAGGCCATGTATGGTGCACAGCTTTCTTCTTTACAGCCTTCTGTAACTGAAGACAAGGGTTGGAAACTGAAGGGAGAGGTTACTGGAATCATCAAGTTCAACATTAACCTCTTTTCGGGTATCTGCTAATATTCCAGGTAATTGGAATAGCTGCAGGTGTTATTATGAATGCCACGGAAACCCCAGACGTTGGAGAGACATAACCTGCACCTGCCATTAACCTGCAGAATCATTAACCTGCAGCGAGTTAAGACAGAAAGGGAGGTGTTATATTTCCATCCTGTTTTACTCTGCCACTATCCTTCATTCTATATGGCAAGGGAGCAGTCAGGGATTAATTAGTAATTAAGAGTTAGTTGAAAAACATCTCAAGTTCAGAGAAGAAAGCAATCTATTCACGTCAGAGAACAGATAGAAATATAAATTCCAGCCTCTCGGGACTTTCTTCTGAGCAGGAAATTTAAATCACTTTATTTTGAACATACCAAATTGACCCTGCTAACTAGATTTAATAAGCAAATGGAGATATTTAAGCTGACATTTGAGCAGTGTCAAAGCCTTCTAATCCTGTTCTGAGTAGATTAGGAGATAAGTGCTAGCCTTCCTATTCTGGGATACGTTCCAAGGCAAGCATGAGGACTGATGATTTCATTTAACTCCAAAGTGGACAGCACTGTATATTTAAATAAGGCAAATAATTTGCATAATTCTTATGACAAGCTACCAGTTGAAAATGACAGTGTTGGGATAAAAAACCTCACGCTTGGCACTGCATTTGAGGGCAAAACCTACATTTCCTCTACCATTCAATCAGTAGGTGAAACCATAATTACGTAGTTTCTCAAAACCACAGTGTACCTCATCTGATCTAATTCCAGAAAAATTGACCTAATAAATCTTTTTTGAAACATTGTTAGATATTTCATAGACTCAGTAATAAATTTGCATGTACTTAAGTAAGATAAATATGTATGTACTTAAATAAGCAAATAAATATCCCAGCAGTACTGACAAACCTGCAAGTATTTTGGTATAGTGCTGAGAGAAGCTTGCCAATTATTGCTACTCACTCAGTTTTGCTGTATCTGTCAGTGATAACAAGTCCACAGAGTTGCTTTCAAAAAAGCTCTCAAATATTTGCCAAAATGCATCCTTTTTCAGCAAAATACGTGCGTAAGTCTCTAATATGTTTAATAATTTTGACTTCAATCCAATTCCAGGGCTCAGTGTCGCCCTGGACAGAATCCCTCTAGTATGATTACCTGACAGAATCAGAAAAGAATCCCTCTAGTATGATTACCTTGTAGGACATCAATCTAGCAAAATCTTCAAATCTGAGTTTATAAAACAGCAGAACACTACTTCTCAGCTATTGAGACTGTAAACCTCTAAATGAATGATTGCTCTGTCTCTCCTTCCTGTGTGAGTGTGAAAAGAAATGAAAGCAAGCTTTATCTTTAGCACTAAAACAGCAATCCTAAGCCTATTACACAGGCAATGCTGGTAAAGTTTGCAGGTTTTATCCTCACCTATATGAAAGCCAGATCCACAAAAAGGCTTAATTACTTTAAATGGAGCTTAGACAAAAAAAGTCCAGAATGGTGATTAATTAATCAATCCATGAGTACCTCATTAGATGCCTAAAGCCTCAGGAGGCACCCAAGCTCTTCCCAATGAGGTTTCCCACTGGAACTGTTACAAGCTTTGCACCTCATTATTTACCTTCCCTTTCCTTAGCAGTGAGGGTTGCCAGTGTAGAGTGATGTGCATTCAGCAGCATGCTGGCAAGACAGGGTTTGCATATGTAACACGCAGCAGCCAGAGCCATTTGCATTTGAAAGGAAGGAGAATTTCTATAGCAAATCACTTCTTCCAGCTGTGGAAGCTTTTGCTCTAACAGCACAGAGTAAGCCAGCTGAACGCAGCCAAAGACACAAGGTACACGATGGGTTTCGTGCTGTGAATCCAATTTAGATTCTGTGCTGAGGAAAGAGCCTCAGTCTGGGAGCTGGTCAGGATTTTTGATGCACTGCTGTTTTGGTCCTTTCTTCTGACTAGGTTAGACATACCTCCTGTGCTGTGAGCAAACTGTGAATCCCATTCCTACCTGCCTGACTGCGAGCCCCGTACCGAGAGGACAAGTGAGCGACAGAAATCTGAAATTAGTTCCGGGAGCAGGACATTTTAAAATTACATACTGATATGCTGAACTTAGCTTAAGTCTTGTTGATGCAAGCAAAGATTTTTTTACGTCCCCTTAACAATATTGTGAGATTTTGTTTACAAACAGTCAGGATCTTTGCATTCGGGATAGTTGCGTTTGAATGTAATTATTAAAAGGCGTATTCGTATTTGGTGTTGTGTATGAAAAGTTTATGGAATCTAAAAAACTTATGACTGACTGATGTGGTTTGAGAAAACCCCTAACAATTTATTGTCTTTAGACAATTAGTCTATCACCTGATGACCCCTCCCCACCTGGAAAGGGAAATTGGGGAACACAAAGAAACACGAGGGTTGAAATATAAATAGATTTAATAGAGTAAGACTAAATAATTAACAATAATACTAAAGAACCAGTATTAATCCTGATATTGATATAAGATGTATAAGAGTTATACTCAGCCAATTCTCTCAGCAGGAAGCTGGGCACTCCCCGCAGGGACAGCAAATGTCGGACACTGCGAGTGCTACAGCTTTGGGAGGAAGGGGGAGCTCAGGGGTTTGGAGTTGTCTGGATCGCTGCCATCAAGGGAGAGAAAGAGCTCCGCAGCAAACTTTTCAAATTTATATTGAACGTGATGTTCGTGGTATGAAATAATCCTGTTGGCCAGCCTGGGTTAAATGCCCAGGCCTTGCTCCTCCTCATCCTTGCATCTGTCAAGGCTCGAAAACACCAAGACCTTGAATGCCACAGAGCCTGGCTGGCTTTAAAGTCAATTTTTTCATGAATTCAGACGCTAGAGTCTTCTAAAAGTGAACTTTTCCCCAGCATTAGAGGAAAAGTTAGTTCTGTCTCTCTCAGCCAGGACACTGACCTAAAAGGTTTTTTCTATTGCTTGCCTACTTAAAAATTGTTACCCTAGCTGACAAGTCACAATTGTTCTCAGTCCTGTGCTGCAGTACAGTAAACGTGACTTTGAGGCACTCGGTTCTACCAAGAGCACAAACCTCAGCCTCTTGCTTCCTCATATTCACTTCTGTAATGCAGAGCAGAGCATCAGCACCTTTTCAATGCCCAGTGTGACTTACTGACATAAACTCCAATTTCCACATGGACTAGAAAATGTCTTTGAAATTTGCTGCCTGACTAATGAGGGGACCTCCTCAATGCTTATAAATACCTGAAGGGTGGGTGTTAAGAGGATGGGGTCAGTCTCTTTTCATTGGTGCCTGCTGAAAGGACAAGGGGCAATGGGCACAAACTGGACCACAGGAAATTCCATCTCAAAACGAGGAAAAATTTCTTTACTTTGAGAGCGGCCGAGCACTGGAACAGGCTGCCTGGAAAGGTGGTGGAGTCACATTCTCTAGAGATATTCAAAACCTGTCTGGATGCATTCCTGTCCAGCCTTCTCTAGGAGGACCTGCTTTGGCAGGGGACTTGGACTAGATTACCTCCAGAGATCCCTTCCAACCCCATATCATTGTGTGATTTTGTAATCTCAGCCTTATTATCAAATTATACCACATTATTATTATACCTCACCTGAATGAAACTGGGAATTTGGCTGACCTTATATTAGAGGTCTACCATGTTGGTGGAGAGCTAGGTGTCCAACTTACTGTTACAGCTAGCCAGGATGCAGTCAGCAGAGCTGAGAGAGCAATGAATTTCACCCTAAAGAAGATACCATAATTTAATGAAGCAAAAAGTGCTCTCCTGAACATATTGACTAATCTCAATCTTGACTATGTTCAAGAAGGACAGGGAACTGCTAGAGAGGGCACAGCAGAGGGCTACAAGGATGATTAGGGGCCTGGAGCATCTCCCTGATGAGGAAAGGCTGAGGGACTTGGGTCTTTTTAGTCTAGAGAAGGCTGAGAGGGGATCTGATCAATGCCTATAAATAAGGGTAGGTGTCAAGACGAAGGGGACAGTCTTTTTTCAGTGGTGTCCAGTGACAGGACAAGAGGATACGGGTACAAACTTGAACATAAGAAGTTCCGTCTAAACATGAGGAGGAACTTCTTTACTTTGAGGGTGGTAAAGCACTGGAACAGGCTGCCCAGAGAGGTGGTGGAGTCTCCTTCTCTGGGGACATTCAAAACCCACCTGGACACGTTCCTGTGCAACCTGCTCTGGGTGGACCTGCTTTGGCAGGGAGGCTGGACTGGATGATCTCCAGAGGTCCCTTCCCACCCCATGGGATTCTGTGATGCTGCCTCCGATAGCTGCAGTAAGCGCTTACCCACGGCTCCTAATTAGGCCCTCACCTCGTGTACTCCACAAAATTAGGGTGAGCCCGGGCTGCCAGCGTTCCCCACAGCTGGGACGAGTCAGTCTTCCCCATTGGCGGCGATTCCCTATTTGAAATCTGCCATTTCAAATTCAAACGGCCTTCATAAAGCCAGAAGTAATGACACACGGCGCAGGTAGGCCCTTCAGCGCGCCTGCTCGTCCCGCCTCAGGGCCCGCCGGCGCCCTCCCCGCCACCAGCAGCTGCCGTGCGGGTTGCAGTGACAGGATGTATGTCCTCTAGAAGGCCCGGTGGCCACCCGGTTGGCTGGCAGCGAGCCTGCCTGCCGGGCGAGCGGAAAGCGGGGAGGGAGGGGGACTGGCGAGGCTGAGACGGGGGGAGCCACCACCCAACCCCTCATTCCCGGCGGGCCCGGCAGGGGGCGCTATACGCTTGGCTGAACGGCGGCGTTTTGGCCCATCGCGGCCGCCTTAGCCGCGCCGCCCGCCTCCCGCCGCCGTTCCTCGGGGTCTACCGGGCCTCGGGGACGCGGGGGGGGGGTGTGTGTGTCTGTGTTCCGCCAGCGGCGCTCGCCGCGGCCGGGCCGCCGCCATGTTCACCAGCACCGGCTCCAACGGGCTCTGTGAGTAGCGGGGAGGAGGGAGCCGGGGGGAGGGCGGTGGCGGCGGGGGGGGGTGTGTCAGGGTGGCCCGGCCCCCACTCCGCTGTGGGACGGGGGATGCCGCCATGAGGCACCTGAGGGGAGCGGGGGTGTGAGTGCTCCCGCCGTCCGGCCTGGGCTTGAGGGAGCCGCTGGCCTCCCTTTCCCCGCGCACCAAACTTCACAGGGACCGAGGGCTTGTGCCTCCGAGGGTGTTCGCAGGGCTGGAGGAGGAAAGAAGAGGACGACGGCTTGGAAGAACTGGACCGGCTGCGGCGTGGACTTTGGCGCTACAGTCCTGAAGAGCAGGCTCTGGGACAAATGGAAAGTCAAAACTTTGCTGACTAACGGTGTGCCTCCCACAAAATCCAGATCTGTTGCGAAAGCACCCTCCGACTAGGGAGGAATAAGCCTGGCGTTTAAGAAGGGTTATTAATTGTAGCTGTGTTCTCTTTGAGGCATTCAAATGACGACCGGAGAGAGTATTTCTGCAGGTGGATCTGATAACGCTGTACTTGATTCACACCTCCTAATTTTTAATTTCCTCCCCCCCCCTGTAATTGATACTATCAAAGAACAACCTATTAGTCGCATGTGCCTGGTGTAATTTCATGTCTTTCTCCATCCAGTATCTGAAAGGAGCCTACAGGAGAGATGGGGAGGGACTCTTTACCAGGAAATATATTGATAGGACAAGGTATAATGGTTTTAAATTGGAAGAGGGGAGATTTAGATTAGATATTAGGAAGAAATTGTTTACAGTGAGGGTGGTGAGGCACTGGAACAGGTTGCCCAGAGAAGGTGTGGATGCTCCATCCCTGGAGGTGTTCAAGGCCAGGCTGGATGGGGCTTTGAGCAACCTGCTCTAGTGGGAGGTGGCCCATGCAGGGGATTGGAACTCGATGGTCTTTAAGGTCCCTTCTAACCCAAACCATTCTGTGATTTTATGAGAAAGAAGGTGGGGTAAAAAGTATCCTTATTTGGCTGAATGGATGGACAGTCACAGTATTTTAAATTTTTTCCAAGATGGGGTCCATCAGAAGGATGAGTGGAAAATGGTAGTCACAAGAAACATACTTGTGCTAGGAGAAAAAACTAGAGAAGATTCCATTCTGCAAAAAATAAATATTGTACCTTTTTTTCTTCTGGGAAACTGGTACAACAAAGTTCAGTTTTACTGAACTTGCCTGTTGACATCAAGTAGTAGTTCACAATAAGACTTGGCTGGTACAGGGGCACTCACAAACTCTAATAGAGGCAGAGATTTAGGTGTTAGTGACATATGCTCACCTAATGCACAACTGTAGCACTTTAAGATGTCCCTGTGCCCTCAGACTTTTGCTTCTGCCTTTGTAGCAACCTGTCTGTTGCAGCAGCAATATAGGATTCAGTCACTGATGTGCAGAATTTGATGGTTTAATCATTTAATGAATCAGCGCCTGATGTTGCATTAGGGAAGTATATGTGTGCATCTGTGTTCTGTCCTACCCCTCGGTCTTGGGAGCAGTAACCTCTAGCAGAAGGGCAATGACAATAATATTGTTAAGGGCAATGGTAGATAAATGGACCTCTATCGGAGACTTGAGATAAAATAACCAGACACCTGGGTCATCAGCAGTAAGAATGATCGTGCCAGGTCACACTGAAGGCTCCTGTGGCCTGGTGTGCCATCTCTGTCAGACTTCTTAACATCCGTACAGCTTGGTTCAATACATATCACAATATCATTTGGAAAAAAAAATCGTAATACTAAGCTCTTTTTAGCCATGTGTATTTTAAGTTATTTTAAAAAGTGACCTAGTTGTTGATTATATTTCTCGTAGTTTAGGGCTTTTAGCATCTTCAGACACTGGTGCGGTGGGAAAAATGTCAGAGATTGCTGTATTATTTTTGCCTTGTTTTCACCCCTTTCTGCAGAATCTCCCTCTTTAGCAATGGCAAGCAAACAAACAATAAGTGACTCCAGGACTCTGCTAGGTTTTGGTAAATGTGATTTTTTTTTTTTTTTTTTTTTTTTTTTTTTTTGCTGGGCTTTTTATGTGTTTTAAGAAGGGTACCAGAGACAGTCTTGTGCCTAGTTTTCTAGAAGCAAGTCTGATTTTTAGCTTGCTTACCTTTGTAAAAAAACCTTCTTTTTGATTTTGAAGTTTCTAATCAGGACTTACACAATTAACTCACTTGAAGTTTTTTGGTTCTTGTAAATTATTCTGGTTAGTTAATTCTTGAAATTGCAGTTAATACTTTTCTGAAAGACATACATGAGTAACTGGTGGCTCTTAGTGGCAGCAGTTGCAGCTGGTTATAAGGTTTTTGCTCCATCTGACAGTATTAATCTAGTGATTAATAGGGTGATAGAATCTTGGATGAAGATGTTTTTGTCCATTTCTTTGAATTCTTTGTTTATTATTTCTTCTGCTAATTTTAGAATAAACCAAAAAAAAAAGTGGATTATACGGTATAATTCCAGCAGATGGTAGAAAAGTTATAAAGAGTCTGTGATGTCATTTGACATCTAAATGAGAGAAATAACTCAAGAATCCTTACGTTTTATTTGATGTAGATTTGATTGATAGATCAAATTTGCAATCAGTGTCTTACAAAGCCTATTTTTTTCTGACTGATACTCCATTAGTCCCTTTTCCCCTTCTTGCATATTGTCTTCTCAGTGTTTCTTGGCAGCCTCTCTCATCTCCTGGTGTTTTGATGAAAACAAAACTTTTCTTTTAAATTATAGGGAGACTGACATGATTAGGATATTTTCAAGCAATTTGCTAAATATGTATTCTAAACAGGTCTTTGACCCTCCTCATGTAGAGAATTAATTAATTAATTTATTTTTAAATAAATTTAAATTTATTTAAAGAATTAATTTATTTAAAATACTAAGTTTTGGGCATTTTTCATCATACATTACTCTTCCAACTGTAAAAAATCCATGGATCTTTGATTGACCCTATAATAAATTCTGTCTTTCATTATGTCCCAGACATGGTAACATGGTAAGGTTGTATGTGCTTAAGAGAAGATGGCTTATAATTCAAATAAAAAGCCTGTGTGCCTGTTAAATTTAAGTTATTGTTTAGTATTCCAAACTTATAATATGACAAAATGTGTCAGAAGAGATGACTGGACTTTGGTAGGCTGGTGCCACTTCACAGTATACTGGTGTACTGTTTCTAGGGAATGTGGGAGGAAGACACTCTGGCTTCCTTTTAGCACAGTTTGTTTATAACATTTATTTGGGGAGACCTTAGGCTACATGCATGAACAGAATATTGAGAGCTATTAAGTGAAAAAGTTAAGTATTTTAATTTAATCAGTAAAAGGAGTTTAGCTATGTGCAGATTACTGAGTGGCTGCAATTCCAGATTTCTAGATTGAGAATACTGGTTTGTTTAATCCAAATGCATTTTAGTTTTATATTACCGGGTGGCCCTGATATACTACTGCTGACGTAAGCTTAGTTCAGACAAACTTTTCTGAAGTCCACTTACTTGCTCCATCTGTCCTGGTTGTTCTTCATTCAGGGTAAGGTTGTTGTTACGTTATTTAGAGTCAGTTGATAAAACAGTCCTAAAAACATTTTCTAGATCTAGCCATAGATAAAGCCTTTTGCTCTTTTTGTTACATGGATCTTTGCTTGGTTGATGGCCAAATTTTATTTCTGCTAAATGCACCCTTGCTATGCTGAACAAACAATATTTTTCAAAGTTATTAGCAAGTACAAACTACTTCTTTATTCCTTACCTTGAGATAAGTTTATGGATCATCTCTGTACTAGGGGTGCCAGCAGATACTATACTATGGTATGTGGCTACACAGGAAAGTTTTTTATGTCCTGTAGTTCAGTGAGGCGAATGATACTGTCTTCATCCAAGAAATATTCAGAACTTTTAATTTCTTTACCATGAATTTAGCTTCAGGTATTCCTTGTGAGTTTGATCACTTCTGTTGAAGTTAAACTTTATTGTAAATAACACTTGAATAGCTGGGCCTGTGTAGTGAAGTCCTTGACCTTGCCATGTGCCTTTTAAGAATATGTCTCATGAGTTCGAGCACTGCAGTTGAGTTCTTGCATAAAGCGTTTCTTTTAATATTTTGTATTCTAGTTTAAGAGGTTTCAGGTGTAAATCCTCCCTCCTGCTTCTCCTGTTCAGTGTTCTTTAAAGCCACGTGCATAGGCAGAGAGATTCTTGAAAAGTGACGGTATAAGAAGCAGATAAATAAAAGCAAACCCCTCCAAAAAATGAACAGTCCAACCCTGGGTGCACATGGGCCAGTTCAGATACAAGTAGGTCCTTTGTTAGCAGTGATATGCTGGATTCCTAACAGGTGTAGCAGATGATGATGCTGTGGGAGCAGATAACACACCTGCTCAGGGCATGACATGCATGGTTTTGGATGATTAGGTGTAAAAATAACCGTACCTGGTACATGTTACAAGTATGAGATATGGAAGTCAGGAAGCAAGGAGGAACACCGTTTAAAAGGACAAAGACAGTTTGCCCTTGATAAGGGAAACTTTCTGTTATCTGGAATCTTGGAAGGGCTGGTATGCCCTAGAGTAAAAAAAGCCAACTACCCTGGATAGTAGGAAGCACAGCATG
The DNA here is from genome assembly GCA_004320125.1 of Scolopax mira. NCBI lineage: Eukaryota > Metazoa > Chordata > Aves > Charadriiformes > Scolopacidae > Scolopax > Scolopax mira. Next base: position 2,006 of record BJBW01008467.1, on the reverse strand, counting down.
GACGTAGGCAAAATACTAACCCGGTTGAGTTGACTTCTAAACCAAGATTGTTGTATGTTCAGGAGGCATGTTGCACTGCCTGTCTTCCAGAAGAGGCTTGGGAGGTGGGCTGTGGTGCTGGACCCAGACTGGTTTCTTGTGTTGCAGTCCAGCAACGCCAGTCCCATGAAGAAAGCTGCTGAAACACTTCAATGGCGTGGCAAAGGCTAGCATGAGTGTATGAAGACTGGCCACTGGGCTGGCTGTTTGATTTACTGTGGTGCTGCTCAGCTGAATTTGCTGCTTGATCCTATTCATGCTATGGGAAGTCTGCATGTGAGTATGGTAGGAAAGCCTATTAGAGCTAGTCTTTACTAAGCTAAAATCTGAGTCCATGTTTCAAAGCCTATCTACTTGCTACATCTGGAAAACACTTGACTACTTTGCCTAATAAGCACAAGCTACTTCATGTAGTAGTAGGGAGTAGAGTCCTTTGAACTTGCATGTAAGTGTTTCTGCTGATGCAACTTACACTTTCACCTCTCTGTGAACCTGTAGTGCAGCACTAGCAATTTGTTAAAAATCCCCAAGGCACAAAGGGAACGCTGTGTTCCTCTGCTTGCACAGCCTGCAAAACTGAGCTCTGTCCTGCGCAGGCATCAGGAAAGTAATAAAAGTGTGTAAGTTGATGCTTTGTGGTACCACTGATGGAAAAATGAAGTATATGTTGAATATATCAGACTTTGGTACATAGCAATATTATGCAGTACTGTATGGGAAAACAAATTAGCTTGTACATCAGCATGCTACAGTGCAACCTGGTTCAAAATATTAGCCTGAGTTCTGGGAGGAGATAGCCACATCAGTTCAATTAGCCATGCATTGAACACCACAAAAAAGTGGCCATTCTGCTGCTGCTGCAGAGCTAGCTCATTTCAAGCGAGTGTGGGGATCTCCGCGTGGTGCCGTGGTGTAGCCATACCTGATATTTCTGGCAGTGTATACTAATAGTACTGTGGTAATATCATCTGTGGTTGGGAGAAAAGCATTTTTGTTACTTCAACCTTTTCAAATGTTCATTTTAGAAACAATGGTGTGGTTTTTTTTTTTCTTGGTAGCTTATTATTTTTATTTCTTGTTAGCTTATTATCATTATCAAATTACAAAAGATCACTTTTATCATTTGTGACCTATGCTAAACCCAACAGTTTTCTAAGCAGTAAATGTATAGGTAAGTGATTTGATTGTAGTCTTACCAGTGCCTTTTAAAAATAGGCTTAAAACATGATCACAGTTGGTTTCTTTATTGATTTTCTTAGTATATATACTAATGTTATTCACCTCTCAGCTTCTGCATTAGGTTTATAAGCATTTGGTGGAAAACTGTTCCTGCAATGATACTCTTGTTCCTGTGTTCACTTGCAGGCATCATGATGATTAACCACCAGAGTATGCTGTGAAGTGACAGTCTGAACACAGGATCCCCTTCCTGTGTCTCTGCTCTGTGCCTAGACCAGGGGCAAGAGCTGCTTCCCTGACCCAGAATGCTTTCATTCAGTCATGTAATACTTTCAGACAGCAGTAACCTCTCTGATTTTTGTTTCAACAACCATTACAATAAAGGACAAGTAAGGTTTTCAAGCATTCAGGAGGAGGTATTTGTGCTGTAAATGCTATTTCTGTTTGACGTGTAACAAACTTGTGTCTGAAGGGAAAATAGTAGGCAAGAGTCCTTGAAAACTCTTATGAAGCTGCTGCAGGTCCTTGGCTGGATTTTGGAATACACTGAATTTCACTGAATTTTTAGAGTTGGAAGGGACTGTAGAGATTATGCAATCCAACTCCCCTGTGAAGCAGGATTGCCTAGCGCATGTTAGAGCATGTCACTCAGGGCTGCAGGCCCTGCATCCAGGCAGGTCTTGAAAAACTCCAAAGAAGGGGACTCCACCACCTCCCTGGGCAGCCTGTTCCAGGGCTCTGGCACCCTCACTGTGAAGAAGTTTTTTCTCATATTTGAGTGGAACCTC
>BJBW01008465.1:0-12076 GCA_004320125.1 Scolopax mira | reverse complement strand
GAAGGTCCTGTTATCAAACTTTGGTTCCTCTTGTAAAACTACCCTGAAGTCATTTTTCTTCCTGCTCTGGGTGCTCAATGGATTAGTCAACCTTATTTTTTTAATAAATGGGTCCTGTCCTTAGAAGTGTTGATGTTTTCACCACTTCATGCTTCCCCCCTCCTTTACATAATAGTTCACTTGAATTTGCTTATTCCTCCAGCAGCTGAAGCAGGGCAAGCCATGGTAACAGCCCCACAGCCACTTCTGTGGTCTCTACAGCACTACAGCAATCACTGCCATGCAAATGGGATGAGCACATGGACTGACAGTCTCAGGGAGAAAACCTGGAAAATCATTGTATAAACGCACATCATGGTCTTCCATCTTTAGTTCAAAACCACCTGAGACAAAACACTAACCCAACCAAATATTTGTATATTCCTTCACTATTAAGGTTATACGTGTATATAAAGATGTAATCTTTTTTATCTCATCAAAAGAATGATGCAATACAGGTCTAGAGATACAAAAATGTAAAAGCAGACATTTTCAGCCTTAAACAGTATTCTTTTTTTTTAATTATTTTCTATTTCTATTCTATTTCTTTGTCTCACTCATGCATAAATATTGCTCTGAGACATGCTACAGAATGAATCTGCACCACCACAGTTATGGGAGTGGGATTGGCACCTGAATGCCTAATTTTGAAAAATACAGATTGCTCCTAAGTGTTCTGAAACATGTAACACCCCCCCACCCATGGCTACAAGGATCCTGGATGGCTCCCATTGCTCTTACTTGAATGTGTGTCCCTCCCCATGCTTCCACAGAGCAGAATTTCCAAACTATCTGCAGGAGGTTTCAAATGAACTCCAAATTTCAAAGTGATACCCAGGGGGAAGTACTGAATTTCATTTGGGTTTGCTTTGAAGCAAAGACCTCCAGGCATGAACCCCATAGTCCCCTAAACTTGAGAGAAGCTCTCAGGAAAGCTGACTGAACTAATGAAAGCCATTGTTAGGCAAGCTCTCCATTTCAGACACCACTGCAAATAGTTCACAACATCAGTGTCACAACTTTCTAACCTGAAAATAAATATCACTGTAAAAGTGTAATCTTTGGTATAAATCCAGTGTAAACCTATGGAAATATGTCTGATAACTGCAACTGGCCATATAAAGTCAGGTATGACTTCGTAATTATGTCATTCGGGAGTCAACACAAGACTTCTCTCTCCAGAGAAACCAGTGGAGCTGCTGAGCGTGACAATTAACTGTTTCCAGTTCAATAAGATGAAGGACACAAACACAGGAGATCTGTGAAAGCTGAGCCTAGCACCCACTTTGGGGTGTTCAGCTGCTAGATTTTTGGGATGCTGCTGCCAAAATTCTTCAGAGATCAGCTCTGCAAGAGATCAGAATCTGCAAGCCTCAGCCAAGGAGGCTGCTGCCTCCACCTCCTACTGGAGATCAAATTGAGTCCTTAGAGCTGGCCATGGAGCGCAATGAATGGGCTGTGGTGTAGCCAGGTCCCTGCTCCTCCCCAGCCCCTGCCTCCTCTTATCACCCCTTCCCAGGCTCCTGCTGGGACCGTGTGTGTCTTCAGCCCTTCTGCAGGAAGGCAGCTTCACTCGTGCTGAGTGAATGGAACACGTTTTCTGCTCAGGGCTTGGTCTTTGTGACAATACCTACAGCCCTCGGGAGGGAACCCAGCTTGTGCATGGCCTGCCACTCTTTGGCTTCACAGCTGGCACCCTGACGCACAGAGGAGTTATGGTACATGGGTGGGCGTAACAGAATTAGATTGCTATTCCAAGAAATTGGACGCAATCTCATCCCAACAAAGATAGTGCTAATTTTACTAATTAATGCATTGGGAGCAGTCCTAAGGAACTATACTGAAATGTAGTTTTCCATTAGCCTCTGCAGGGCTGCAGTTTTACAATGTGACAATAATTCAAATATCATTTTGTTGTACAAATTACAGTGTTAAGATGCCCATTTGATAAATTCATGATACATTTTACTACATGTTCCTGCTCAGGTGTTAATGTGCAAAATCCCACAAATCCAAAAAAAACTCACCGTAAAACTTCTGACAAGATATTCTATGATTCTGTGATTAATTAGGTGATTAAACTGTCACACAAGATTTGTTTGTAAATTAGTAGCTCAATCCTCACAATTTATAAGCAGAACAAATCATAAAACAAAAGGCTTTGTTCACTATAAAAAGCACTAAGCTTTTGCACAAGGCCAAAGCCGCCATGGAAAATTGATTTTCCACAGCTTACTCAGTCTTGAATAGGCTCTGCTCTGTAGAAGATTTGGTATTGAGTGAAGCCAAACCTCATTATAGCTAAGACCCTTAGGAACAACGAGTGTTGCTTCATTATTTTTAATGTCATCAACAACACATTTTAATCTCATGTATGAAATGGGAAGAGCACAAAGATATATTTGCATTTTACGTCCCAGGTGAAAGAAAGGGACCATGTGAGATCTTTTGTACAGTGTGGGCCATGGGAGAATGGAAATGACTGTGTTATTTCTCACGGGATATGCTGTGGGTGAAGAGCAGGTGTAAGGTAAAGTCAAACGGGGCTTTTTGCACAATGTACAAATGTGGGCCTTGTTATCATCAGGTCTAAGGAAAGCCAGCACATAAATAGCCCTAGACAAAGGGCTAGGACCCAAGAGGACCAGGACATTAAACACCACATTTCAGGTGCTGCTTAAGAAACCTCTTGACCAGTCATGGCCAGAAGCTGGGAAGCCCTGAGCTACCTGGTCTTGCCTCAGCGTCTGGCCTCACTGTGGGACGTAGGTTGGACCAGAGCCCTCCTGAAGTGCCTTTCAGCCTGATTTGCGCTATGTCCCTCTCTACGTGCTCTTCTCTTACACTGTGAACATCCCAACCAGTATCAGAAACAAGCCAAAGGGCTGCACAGACATCTGGTAAGTCTGTAAGGAAGTTAATAGACAAAATTGTGCCACCTGATCCAAGATATATTAAAGTCAACAGTCTTTAGTAGCTTTTCTGGTCATTGAATTGGTCTAGTTAATTTTGGCAAGACACAAAGAAATTCTTCTAGAGCATAACCCATACACCTGAATAATAGTGTAGAGGCCGTGAAAACTGCACTTTAAGGGGATAAAATTTATCATCCACACAAAACCCACCATCTGGTCTTCCAGCTTTTGGCAGAAGTGTGATCTCATGGACTCACAATGCTTCAATACAGAAGTGCCATTTGTGATCACCTAATCTGGTGTACTTATCTCACTCCATTACCTTTGTACTGAGCTCAGTAACTTTTTGTTTGACTTAAATACATCTTCCAGAATGACATCCTGTCTTAATTTGAAAATGAGAGATGGGGAATCCATCTCTTCTCTTCATCATGTATTTCAATGATTAATCACTCTATCTGCTAAAAACGGGCACAGAATTTCTAATTTAAATTTGTCTGGTGACAGCTTCCAGACATCACTTCTTTAGTACTCAGAATTTTCTTATTGTGAATATGCTCATGCATTTTGATGAGGTCACCTCTGAGTCTTGTTTTTAGATCATTAACATGCCAATTTCTTTATTTCTCATGGGACAGGGTATTTCTTACAGCTCATGAATCATTCTGGTAGTTCTTTCCCTTGCGCTCTCAAATCTTTGAACAGTTTTTAAAATATGAACAAGATACAATATTCCGTTTCTGTGTAGAGAAGTCAGAGGTAAACTGGGTTCCTTCGGAACCTATGTTCCTGTGAAATAAAATCATATTAGAGGAGGACCTTTGATTTTTAAAGGTTTGGTTGAGCACCCAGGTTCCTGAGTAAAGAAAATAAATTTCTTAGTGAAACATGCTGACTGTCAAGTTACAGCCTTTCAAAAGTCACATTACCACATGAACTCAGTTTCCATAACCATAACATTGGAACAAAATCTTGTTAACCCTGACACACCAGGAAAAAGAAAGAAATTCCTTGCTGTATTACTGTCATAGAAGTTCCATTCTTCACTACAACTTAAAGTTTTAAATCATAGAATCATAGAATCATCTAGGTTGGAAAAGACCCTTGGGATCATCAAGTCCAACCATCTACCCTACTCTACAGAGTTCTCCCCTACACCATGTCCCCCAACAACACATCTAAACGACTCTTAAACTCATCCAAGGATGGTGACTCAACCACCTCCCTGGGCAGCCTATTCCAGTGTCTGACCAGTATTTCTGTGAAGAATTTCTTCCTAATGTCCAGTCTAAACCTACCCCATTGCAGCTTGAATCCATTCCCTCTTGTTCTATTACTAATTGCTTGTGAGAAGAGACCAGCACAAACATTTCTACAATGTCCTTTCAAGAAGTTGTAGAGAGTGATAAGGTCACCCCTCAGTCTCCTCTTCCTCAAATTAAACAGACCCAGCTCCTCCAATCATTCTTCCTATGATTAAATAATTATGTCACCTTAATGTTAAAAATTTAAGTTTCTGCTAAGTCCTTTATTCTCTAAGGGCTATTCAAAGCAAATTCTTAGCCGCTAGAACCACTGTAGACATACGAAAAGCTATTACCCTCCTGCTACAATAGTGAGACAGATAACTGCTGAGACAAAAAGGGGCATGGGCTGTACTACATTGGTGCAAACTACTGAATTTTGCAAATTTTTAGCTGAAGATTGTCACTTTAGAACCACTGCTGCCATAATTGATGTTTAATAATGCCAATTTAAATGCAATACTGAATTGAAAATTTGAGCTCTCCAAAATGTATCTTATTTACTTTCAAAATTATTCCTTTTTACCAACAGAGACAGACAGTTTCTCAGAAGTGATGAATGCTGCATTCTTCAGCTGCTCAGGATTCTTATCACCCTTTCAGACAATTGAATTTCTTCCACTTGTAAAATCTATTACGAGAGAAAGGATTGCAAGTAAAACCCTATGACTGGTACAAGAACTGTTTTGGCAATACAGGCATAAATTAATATATAGAAATGCTATTTTAAAAATGGTGTTTACATAGTCTCAGGGATTAGAACTTGAGCAATATCATGAAAAAGCTCAGTAGGGAAATAAATTTGTTACATTCATATAACACATTTGTGTAAGATACACTTCAACTAATTTGATGTTTTTGTTTTTGGAAATGCCCTAAATAAATGTGACCATATTAAATGTCTAAAGGCTGGTTAAGCATACAGTCTGAAGAAAACAACCACAAGCAGAGCATCTTTATCCAAAGAAGTACTTTCTAGACAGGTTCCCAAAAAAAGGATCTTTTTTAAATCAAATATGAAGCAGCATTTGTCAGTATTCTAAATGGGACTATTAAACTAATGCTAGTAGATATGAAAATGCTAATAAAATTTGTGACTTCATAAATAATTATTTGCAGAATGACTCAGAGAAACTAATAGCCCTTTCCAGACTTAAAAATTTATGAACTGATGATGCTGTATTGATTGGAGCATTTACTGCACCTTCAATAGTTCTAATTAATGAAACAGTTCACAGAATCAAACATAGTACTTGGCAGGATGATACTATGACCCCATTCTTTGCAAACATCTCCACATTCAACCATTTTCGTGCTCCTGCAGTGGCTGACTGAGGAGCTTACTGTGTGTGCTAGTGAAGTCAGGGAGTATTCTCCATTAACTTCAGGTCCCTTATGCTTACCTATATAAAATTATAAAGCTAGTCATGAGACAGGCAAATTGCAAGATCTGGTACCTGATGAAACAACACTGTTAAAAATCAGATGTAAGAGAATACTCAGTTTGTTTCTTTTATCAGTTAATTTTGAATCATTTCTGTAGCTAAGAAGCTGTAAATGGTCACTGCAACACACTGGAACTTGTGTCATAGACCTGTTATGTTTTGCAAATAATACACATTTGCATTTTGATATGTTCCAATACAAAGGTATAGATCCAGAAAGACTAGTGAGTTTTTCATCTCCCAGTGCCTTCAGGTGAAGATTAGATACTTTCATAAATGTTTTTAATGAAAATATGAGTCATTTTGCCAAATAGTTGTTAGAATGTAAGAGCAACTGCATATTTGTTCAACAAATGAAAGAAAGCGACTTTATGATTTACTGTTCTGTTCTGTCCATCTGCAAAAGTCAAAAGGTCAGTGGAGCAAGATTTCAGCTAAAGGAGATTTAAAAAAAAAGTTTTCTGGCTCAATGAATCCTGTTGCCATAATTTCGCTGGTAACCAGGCATCTAGAAGATTCACATCTTGAAAGAATGGGATTTGATCCTTGCCTAACTGTTTAATCTATAAATCCAAGATCTTAAAGTTGTCATTGTTGTCACATTTATAGTATGTTTATATTGCATGATCTGATATTCTATGTAGATGCAGAGGAGACAGCAACTTGAAGTTCAAAAGCTATAGAGACTTCAGGGAGTTGGGAGGCTTAGTAAAGGATTCTGGGATCCAGATGGTTTTTTCATCACTCCCTCCAGTGGCAGGCAATGATGCCAAAAGGAGCAGACGGATTAAATCAATCAATACATGGCTTCTCGATTTGTCACCACCATAACTTCGGACACTTTGATAGTGGGGTGGTCCATATGGCACCAGGCTTGTTAGCAAGTAACGGAAGATGCCTCTCTCAGAAAGGGAAGACTGTTCTGGCGCGAGAAATGGTGGGGTTGATAGACAGGTCTTTAAACCAGATGTGAAGGAGGACGGGGGTGATTGCCTCAGGAGCCTCAAGGACAGGTCTGATGTTAAGAGAACACGGGAATCACAGATGAAAGGGAGCCATTCCAGACAGTAAGTCAGCCCCATTGGGCACCCAGCTGAAGTGCCTTTACACAAATGCATGCAGCATGGGCAACAAGCAAGAGGAGCTAGAGATGAGCGCACACCTCCAGGGCTACAACCTTATTGGCATTACCGAAATGTGGTGGGATGGCTCTTATGACTGGAGTGTTGGAATGGAGGGTTACAGACCCTTCAGAAAGAACAGGATGTGCAGAAGGGGAGGGGGTGTTGCCCTCTATGTCAAAGGCTGGAATCTGTGGAGCTTCACCTGGGGATGGACAAAGATATGGCAGAGAGTTTATGGGTCAGGATTAAGGGGAGCACAGGGACAGGTGATGTTACAGTAGGAGTCTGCTACAGACCACCAGATCAAAGTGAGAGCGAGGATGCGGCCCTCTATAAACAGATAGGGGCAGCATCGCGCTCATCACCCCCCCCGGTCCTCATGGGGCACTTCAACCACCCCAATATCTGTTGGAAGGGCAACACAGCAGAGCACAAGAGATACAGGAAGTTCTTGGAATGCATTGATGACAAATTTCTTCTTCAAATGAACAAGGAACCAACAAGGGAAACAGCCGTGCTGGACCTTGTCCTGACCAACAAGGAGGGGCTGGCCGAGAACGTCAGGTGGACAAGGGGAAACAGTTTTAAATTGGAAGAGGGGAGATTTAGGTTACTGAAAGAAATTCTTTGCTGTGAGAGTGGTGAGGCACTGGAACAGGTTACCCAGGGAAGTCGTGGCTGCCCCATCCCTGGAGGGCTTCAAGGCCAGGCTGGATGGGGCTTGGAGCAACCTGCTCTAGTGGGAGGTGTCCCTGCCCAGGGCAGGGCAGGGTTGGAGTTCGATGATATTTAAGGTCCCTTCCAACTCAAACAATTCTATGATTCCATCATCTCATGTCACATATACACTGCAATATTTTAATGCAACAGTCTTAAAAGTAGATGAGTTCAAAGACTTAGTTTTCTTGAGTTTGTGAGCTTCAGACAGCACCAAAATGTTACTTACACTTTAGAGCTGTGTTAGAATACCAAGGAGAGCAAAATGTTTTGGGTTAGCAGAGGGATTTTCTACCTCAAACCATGATACAAATATGGTATTCTAAATTCTGAAATTTGGGGTAATGAAATATTCCTAATTCTAAAATTTGCTTAATTCTAAAAGCTACCAGCCTTTGGAAGCTGATATCCTACGGCAGAATATAACTGCGGCAAGCAATAGCAGTACACATTCATCTGCCAGTGTAGATTCCTGCTTGAATCTAGAAAGGGAGTGCTTCACACAACAACCTCATTTGTTCCCCAGGAACTTCCCTCAATCATCTCTCCCTTTCACCCTGCAGATGTGCTTGTGCTGAATGAATCTATGAGCTGTAGGTTACTACCACTATAACCCCTCCAGACTTCCCCATCTAGCAGTTTCTCAGGAGGAATATAAGTAGTCCACTCCAAACCCCCACACTTCAAACGACTTCTGAAGAATTTTAATCTAAGTTTAAAAAACAGTATGAAAATGCAATCCTAGCCAGTCCCATTCAGCTACCAAACTGGAGATTTTAATATAATGTGATTTTCTGTGTTTGCTTACTACAACGGCTATGTACCGTCATTGACAAAGGAAGTAAGCTTTTTGCTCTTTTTTTTTTTCTTTTTCTGGCTAAAGTTAGAGACCTTACATTAACTTGAATCTAATAGCATTTGACTGAACAGGAAATCAGACGTTAGACAGGAGTTTCTCAACCCTAGAAAAGTTAAAAGTGAGTAACTGCTTTAATTGGCTGCTGAATTAGCTCATATGAATAATTGTCCATCATATTTTCAAGTTCTGTGGTTTAACAAGATTCCCCTTTACTTCTTTGTCTGAAGATTTACTGGAAAAGATGTACTCCTCCTGGACACAGTGATTACCTTCAAACTCCAGACGTGAAAAAGAAACAGCTATGCATAGCAAAAAGCATAAATAGTATAGGCTGTTGGCAGCACTGGTTTTTTTATCCCCTTCTCCATGGGACAAACACAAAGGTCTGTTTTAATTATGCTACAGGACAAAAACTGAGGGGGCACTTCATGACATGGCACTGCACCATACGTGCTTTGTGTAGTTACGTAAAAAATAAAAACAAGAAAAGGCAAAAAGGGGCAGAGTAGTTGGCAAAACCATCACCCATGTCACAGACCTGGAACTCAGGGGTACATGGGCTTTTATAAGTTCAGAGATGAACCAACAAACATGGGGAGAAATTTTATGTGATCAAAAAAGTAGATGCTTATTGAGTCCCACATCTACAGTACCTACAAGCACACACTACAAAAACCCACTTTATATGGATCAGTAATCAAAACGAAAGGTCAATACAAAAGGAAACAATTCTTTATTGTCTTTGAGCAGTTTATGTTTGGAATTACTGAGCCAGTAACTTCCTATCGACATGACACCTTACTATAACACCTTTGCCCTTGTAAACAGTAGCATTAAAGATGTTTATCTAATCTCCAACCAGGTACAAGCTGTCAATGCTCTGCCACTATCTTCCATGGCACTAACTAAACCTCTGCCTAAGCACTATTTACCCCGAGTGCACCCAACCACACCACTCGGAGGCTGTGATTACGTGGGACATAGCGTGGAGCAAATTCCCACAAGAGATCAGAACCTTCAAAAACTCCATCACTGCCTACTCTCAGTGTGCTCGTGAACCCTACACATTTCAAGTAGCAGTACAGGCATTAAAATGTTCATTGTAAACCTGAAACGCCACACCAGCCAAACAAACCACCCAGGAAAAGGAACATGGGGCATTAGTACATTGTTTAATCCCCATCTTGGCAATCTCTCCTGTATAAGAGTGATAATCACATCTTGGGTCTATGTATTTTTAATCGCTATTTTTGCATAGGACAAAACTGCTTCATTCAACAAACTGCTAAACAATATTTTGCTTTCACCTCATAACTCACTCTGTGGCCCATGCTTTGTTTACTGCCCATTATTCAATTGTGTTATGATGGTAAAATTATTAATTTCCTCCAGGGCTTCTCAATTGTGCTCATCACTTCAGTATCTGAGTGCTGCACAAACTCAAATTAATCTAGTTTCACAAATATCCACATCGGCAAAGAAGAGGCTGTGCTGGTATCTAAAATTCAGGGTGTGGAGGCACAGAAAGATTAAGGACAGAAGTATTCACTGATTTTAGATGTCCTGTCAGAGATGTAATTTAAAAGTATTTAATACAGTATTTCAAAAGCATTTCAAGCACATAGGTTGCAGCATCAGGCACAGGTGTGACTGCTGAGCAAATTGGATTTAGGATGTGGTCATTAAAAGGTGGTTATTAAAGGTGGTCATTAAAAATTAGATAATTAGACACTATTAGACTATTAGAGGTTCTGCATACGGAGATCACAGAACTGGTTTCTGTGGTTATATTAGCACTATATAGGAAAAGTCCAGTGTGATGGTGCATTATTTCAGTCACCTTCCTTCACCCTGCCTTGTTTCCTTCATTAAGGACTTTCCCACTCAGGCAATAAATGAGGAAGGAGTTGTGCAGGCATCGCTCACCCCTCCTGCACAGCCCTGGTACATATCTAGAGTAGGTCCATCCTGCACAACTGGAGCCAGAAATCCTATATACAAACAATATGTGATCACACACATATCATGAGGGGACCAAATTAAGGTTGCCAAGCAACCACATCCCCACATTATGCCACAAATCCTTGTCCTTCATCTCTTCAGCAAATAAATGTCAGACCCTGTCTCACAACCCTACTCTTTCTCCAGTCTGCTTCTGCAACCCTAATTACCCCTGCTCTCAAAGGATTCTTCATTGCAGTTTCTTTGTCCAGCCAGTACCAGCTTTCCCTCATTACTCCAGTTGTTATTCTGTCTTCATGTTCTTCATGATTAGCATTTAGTCCATTCCATTTTCTCTTTGCCTGACCAGCTCTCAGTCCCAAAAGATGAGAGAGATGCTGTTTAAAAAAAGAAAAAAAAAAGCAGCATGCTCAGGATAGAGAATAGAATCTTCACAGATTTTAGTTATTAGCATGTCTACAAAAGCAGTATAAAGCATAGTTCTTTCTGAAGAATTAAAATGTTGGCAAGTTTAAGCAATTTTTTACAGTGAAGAGACAGGTCACTGTTCTGCTACCAAAACAATTGCCTGCCAGATTTCAATTATCTATTGCAGAATAGAGCATGCTACTGCATTTCCAAGAAAAGATCACCAGAATGAGCAAAACATTCTCATATTGCATGAAATTCATCCTCAAAAACAGCTAAGACATCTCAGCTGACTTTTTTCAAACACAAACAATAATCAATGGGTGTGCAACACTGAAGATGAAGATAATGAAGTCTGGCAAACTTGTGAGCAAAACCAGTTGTTAAATAAAATTTTCTTTAAACTTTTCTGTGGGCTAAGAGCAAGAATAGAAATAAACAAGTTATCCAACACTTCATCCTTAAAGTAATTTTCCGGTACTGTTTCCATCTAAGTGTGAATTTCACCCAAATACAACTCATAATTGTCAAAGTCTATTTTATCCATCCTCAGCATATTTTTTCTCTATCAACATCTGTTGTCTTTACTGCGATAAATCACTGAGTAAGTCAAAATATGTTTTAGTTGCAAAAAGAATAAATGATGAACCTGACATCAGGAACTGGATCCTTGTTTGATAGCCAGCAATAATAACATTTACTGTCCTAAAATGCATATATCTATGGACATGACTGACTACATACAGAAAAATGGTCTAGAATATACTTAGAGCAACAAATGGTCTGTTGGTCTTCTCCAAGGGGTGTGAGACAGAAGCCGTGGTGAACCAGCTGATAACCAGTGAACAGTCACAATAAATGTAGCCAATCCAAAGAAGAGCAAAAACAGCAAAAGAAAGTTAAAATAATTGTGTAGATGTGACTGCAAACAGTAAGGAGGCAGAGAAAAGTGAATTATGCACTTTGCAGCATACTTTTGGTGCCTACTTCTTGTTACACAAGGCTCTTTGTGTTGAGAAAACTACAGTCAGTAAACCAAACAGAACCAGTATATATCTATTTTCAATTAGATATTTGAAGGACACTTTCAAACTCCTATCATAGAATCATAGAATGATCCAAGATGGAAGGGACCTCCAAAGGCCATCTAGTCCGACCCCCCTGCAGTCAAAAGGGACACCCCCAACTAGACCAGGTTGCCCAGGGCCTTGTCGAGCCTCACCTTGAATGTCTCCAGGAAAGGGGCCTCAACCACCTCCCTGGGCAACCTGTTCCAATGCTCCACCACCCTCATAGTAAAGAA